>DWIC01000116.1:0-13563 GCA_018248135.1 Battus belus
TTAAAATCATACTTTTACAATATAGTTTAATTCACGCTCAAAATATTTCTCAAATATCCCTTCTGTTTCATAATTAACTAGCTCCTTTATTATTTTTGATGCTTCTGGCTCCAATGCTAATTTTACCTCTTGTATTGGCAAAGCTGTTCTTCCTTCACGCCTAAAAACACCACTATTTCCTCTTGGCATTATTGCCATAAATGCTCCTATAAACTCATGTTTTCCTACTTTCGCTCCTTTTCTTGTTTGTTTCATCTTGCCAACTGCTGATGCTCTAATATCATATAAATTTGCTCTCATTAATACGTCTAACCTACTTGTCTTAGCCTTAAAAATTCTCAATCTCTTTCTTATCACGTTTAAGTTTATTTTCTTTTCTTCGCTAATTTCTCTAGCTGCTTGTGATTTTATCCATAGCGCTGTTTTGTTTAGTGCCCTCATCGTTGCCAATTCCACTATAGATTTTTTGGCATTTACGCTTTGTATAATGCTTTCGGTGATTTCTATGTTTATACGCATCCTGACGCCTGAATCTTCCACAACATTCCTGAATTATCCCTAAGTGGTGGTGAATATACTTTGTACTTACGCTTATCAATAATAAAGGTATCTCCTACTACTGGCTGCAATACATCGAATATACTCACCTCAAGAAAAACCATCTCCCCGACAAATTGTCCTTCACCAATTCCATATAATTTATCTGGTTGTTGTTTCAGCACCTGAACCATGTATGACTTATCCTTTGATTCATACAACGCTTGCTGCCCTAAATGTGTAAAACAATCTTTCAATAATCTCTTAATATTTCCTTGCATGTCTTCTTTTTATGTATTAACTTTTACTTCGAGCAGAGCAGCTTTTTCATACCTCTTTTCTTGTAGTTGCTCTGCCCACAAAAACCATTTTACCTCTTTATGCAATAAACTTGAAAGGCACACAAAGTGGCTATATTGGTAGGAGGAAAGTCATTCTTTCCTTTTTGGCTCCTCTATGCTGCAACGATTTTTGTTAATATCCTCGGACGGTGGCACATCGGTAAAGGGTTTGATTGGGTATGAAGGTCAGTCCCTCTATCAAATCTTCTTGGCTCTTGTTTTGCATACAATGGCTGACCAAGGGTATTCACCGTTTCATTAAAGTCCGCTGGCGCAAAGTAAGTAGTAAATGTGCTTGCTGTACCAAGTGGAAAACAGTGTCCTGTGTCTTTTTCTATAAACCTTCTCACATTTCCTTCAGGGTCAGTTGCTTGTCCTCTGTACTCCTCAAATGTTATTCCACAGAACGTAAATCCTGATCTCATGTCGTTCCTTAGCGCTGCTCCTTCTTGCCATCTCTCGTATGCTTCTTTTACTTTGGCATGAGAAGTTAGTGCATCAAAAAACTCAGGACTTACCAGTGCATGAATCCCGGTCATGTATTCACCACTTAGGTTGTCCTCAACATGGCGCAATACTTCCAGACACTTACGCTTAACATCGGTTGTCGCAGTTCCCAGTGCAAAATTTACTACTTTTGGCGTAATTTCAAATTCGTTGTAAAGATTTAATAACTCTGACCCATCTGCATCAAGAATGATTCCCTTCAACGCCCCCATTCGCAAATGTTCTAACGTTATCGCGTGTTTGTTTCTCATCAACTCCAGATGATCTGTTACCACGTTAGCCAACGCTTTCAGTTCATTCTCTGACCCAAATGCCCTTATTCCTTGCACTTCCTCAGGTAACACTACGTCATCATGGGGAATATGTGGTATCGTAAATGTTCTTATTTTTCGTTTTCCGCGTTTTCCCACTGTTGCTGGTGCTCCCGGAACTTGCGTTGGTAATAAACTCAATACTCCGTTTTGCTCTTCTATCGTGATATGTCGAAATCTTACCGATCTACTTGGAAATAAATTTAAGCTTTCTGTTCGACCATAATTTATCGGCAATATGTTTATTGCTTTAGTTAATTCCGTCATACTAAATGCTGGATTTGTAAATGGATTTTGCATGTTTTTCCCCTTTAGTGTTTTAAATTGGTTTTGCTCTTCAGTTGAGCAGTTTTAAACTCCCTTACGAATGATGATGCCCCGTGCTTCAAGTTGCTTTATTGCTGCAGCTTTTTGCTCCTCAGTGATATTTCCTGGCCACACCACTGCATGATCTGCTAGCATTGCTATACGTGTAATGATTACTGCTTTGGTGGTTTCCGTTGCGTTTACATCACTTGTTATTACACCTATTGCTGTTTGCGTGCCATCTGTAGCCGCTAAGTTTATAATTTTAATTAGATCATCTTTATCACGACCAACAACCGTACCAAGTTTAAGGTTTTGCCCCTTTGCTACTGTTATTTGGTCTCTTGAATATAGATTTGATGCCTCATACTTTAATAGGTCACCAAGGTTATTTTGTTCGGTTATACAACTCATAAATTTTTCTCCTTTTTTTCCCTTTAGTTTTACCGCCATGTTTGATACGCGGCGGTAAAAGATAGATTGCTTATAATTTTTGGCTACTTGTTTACCGCTGTGTTTGTAGCTGTTATACGCCGCGGTAAAAGATATGCCATCCTGTAATTGCCTATTCTGGCGGACTTTGGTCACTTATTTACCGCGGCGTTTGTAATTGCTGATACCTAAATTTCTCAAATGCCAGATTGCGCTCGAGTTCTTGCTACCTGCATCATCAAGTCTTCTGGTGTATTTTGCGGTATTGTACTCAGTATCTCTGTCTTCTTCGTTCTCTCCGCCAGTATCGACATTAATATTTCTTGCGCTTGTTTTGCATTTACATTCTGCTCGATAAATTCTCCTATTTTCTCTGGCATCTTTGATAAATTACATAATCTTATTACCTCTAATACTTCCTTGCGGCACCTCTCATAACCTATTCGTTTTGATTCTTCCATTAACTCATCAGCATCGATGGTGTGGCCCTTATAGTTAAATTCAGCTTTACTCATATTGTTTCTCCTATCTATAAATTCAGAATATGTTATCACTTCATCAGCAAGTCCAATCTCTATTGCTTTCTCACCAAAATATAGCCCTGCTTCCGTTGATTTGATTGTTTCCGTGGAAAGATTCCTATTCCTTGCTACAAGCTCGACAAACATCTCATATAGGCGATCTACTTCCTCTTGTAAGCTTTCCAGACTTTCAGACGTTATTGGCTCGTGTGGATTTAAATCGTTTTTTCTCTTTCCTGCAAATACTGTGGTATATTTTATCCCTTGCTTTTCATCAAATCCACTTTGATCTATATGACTTGCTATTACTCCTATGCTTCCAACTCCTGAAGTTCTCGTTACCAATACTTTTTCAGCACTTGATGCAATTGCATACGCTGCAGAATACGCATCATCATTTGCTATTGCTACGATCTTTTTTAATCCCCTTGCTTCGTAAATAAAGTCCGAAAGATCGAATAAACTGTTTACTTCTCCTCCGGGGCTGTCTATGTCCAAAATTATTGTTTCTACTTCTTCATCTATTAAAGCTTCTTCTATCTCTTCACGTATCTTCTCATACGATGTCATCCCCAACACATCATCAAAAGCCTCTGACTTCTTCGTCAAGATTCCATGTATTGGTATTACTTTTATTCCCCTTTCACTATTTCTTACTGCATGTTTTATATTTTTAAACGTTGGATGCTTCTCTGCATGTAATGACAATAAATCAAAGCTTCTTTGCTCTATCATCATCGGTTTATTGAGCCGGCTCACTTGTGTTGTCATATTATTTCAGTATTAGAATCAAAACTACTGACGTCCGAGTCAAAACTTAAACCCAATTCACTAGCACGCCTTTGATCTTCAGCAATTTCTTGGTCGATTTCTTCTATATCGTAACCTAGCTCTGATACTACTTCTGACCTGCTTTTAAACCCATTCCTTACCGCCATTTGCTGTGCTTGCTGGTCTTTCAGTGGATCTACCCAATCAAACCCTTGCGCTATCCATTTTACCTTTTTTGCCCCTTTTTCACTTATGTCTAATTCTCCAGATAGTATTGCTAATTCTAACCATCTACACCATACTGGCCGGCAAAACTGAAATACTACCACGTTATGCTGTAACATTGCACACCTCCGGCGAAACTCTATTAACCCTGCTCGTATCGATGAATAATTGACCCCGGTAAGATCTCCTGTTAGCTGCTCATACGTTATTCCCATGCCTACTGCTATTGCCCTGAGCTGCTGTTTCATGAATGCTTCGTAACTTCCTCCAACATCTGATGGCTCTGAAAATTTGATATCTTCCCCTGGATCTAAAAGTTGCATAGTTCCAGGTTCTAAACCAGATAATGCTACCCCTTGCTCATTGCTTTCCCCTTCTCCCATGATGTTCGCCTCAGGATCGAGTCTGGTAATAAACCCAGCAAACATTGCAGCAGTCTTTTTTCGTACTAATTCTGCATCGTCATATTGATCAAGTTCATAGAGCTTTAAAAGTACTGTAGAAAGCCACGGTACTCCTCGAATCTGCCCAGGTCTTAGTGGTCTGTAAATATGTAAAACATCATTTGCTGGTACTCTAACTGACTCTCCAAATGATCCTTCACCCGGATGTTCTCTAAATAGGTAATACGCTTCTCTTTGCCCAAGTCGGTTAAATTCAATCCCGTTTCTTATTACATTACCGTTGGCAAGGGTTTGATTGCTCTTATTGTCTAAATGCTCTGATTCAAGTACTTGCAGTTGTAACGGCACACAAAGACCATCTTCTCGTTTTCTCGTTCTCAGCCGTACAAAACATTCTCCTCCTTCAATCATGCTTCTACAGACCAATGCCTGCAGTCCATAAAAATCACTTACTCCGCTACTGTCTGCTTCATCTGTCCATCTCAGCCATAATTCTTGCACTTTTTTCCGAAATTCTGCATCTTTCGCCTTTGACTGCGGTTTTATTCCTGTCCCAACGCAATTACTCACTATCGTATCGATGATGTTTGCTGCATAGGAGTTCTTTCTTACCATGTCACGTGATCGACTTCTTAAAGTTTCAAGACTATGCGAGAGTAAGCTATTTATACTTCCTGTCTCTGGTTGAAAGTGCAATAATCTTCTGCCAGATCCAGCTCCATCCCATACTGAACCTTTTGGTTTTGGTCGCTTGTGGAATAATTGTTTGAATGATTTCAATAACATCATGATATCCAAAAATCTTTTAATTCTTCTAATGTTCCGTTGAATTTATTTCTATCACATGAGCCTATTCCTTCTACTGAATTTGGTTTAGGACCTGTTTTACCATCGGTATACTGCCATAAAGTCCATTTTTTCCATCCTATTGGTAATGTTGGCTCTGCTCCCCATTTTGATAACCATAGTGGGCATTCAGTTAAAATCGGCGTTGCAAAATCTTTCAGAAAATAAGGACTGCCATAAATTAATGGTAAACGTCCCGTTACTACATAAACTCGATTAACAAAGTCTTCCGCTTGTTTTGCTGTTATACTTTTTCCATCTTTATTTTCTTCAATGTCGAGGGCTAGCAATATACTTGAACTATCGCCAATTGTCTCTAAAAAATGATCAGCTTGGTCTTTGCCGCTTTTTTCCCCGACACCAAAATGGTATGCTCCCCAAAGCAATTCCTCTTCTTCAGCGGCTTTTCTTCTTTTTGCATACTCAGGATCTATGTACTTCACCCCTTGCGTTGCTTTGTGTATGATGCCCACTATACCATCTTCTTTCACTAGCTTAAAATCTACACTTTTATTCCAATGGGAAATGTCTATTATTGCATTTACAAGCATCCCTGGTGTACCAGTGGCTATAATATACTTTAAATGCTCTAAAAAGTCTGGGTATTCATTTTCCATCATATAACTTCTCATATAACTCCTTTACTAGTTGCAATAACAATCTTTCTCTTCGGCTTCACACCTGCGACTTTCAATTCAGATTTAATGCGTTGTCTTAAGTCCAATAGATCTTTTATCTGAACTTCTCCATACCGAACTACATGGTCACCATATGCAATCGATACTACTCTTTCCCCGCTCTGTAGCTTCTTTATCGCTTCTTCTACTTGAGTTAAATATTCTTGGTTGTACATCAACTTTTCTCACTCAACCATTGACTTCTTCTCACTCTTTTTGACTTTTTAGTTTTTTCACCTACTAAACTTTCCCACTTACTCTCTGGCCATCTATCTATTCCCAGTGCTATCGATGCTGCTCTTGCGTAAACTCTGCAATCTAGTACTTCATTTCGATCTCTTATCTTTTGCCACTCTTGTTTGGTATACCCTTTTACTACCTTGGTAATTAGTTGTTCTGCAGTAAGTTGCTTAAAATATTCAGGTGGATACTCTGGAAAATGACAATACCCTGGCCCGTTTTTTAAAACATTAAGTAGCTGAAAAAGCTCGGACTTCAATATCGATACCCCAACTGGCCACAGCTTCATTCCTCTCTTTAGCTTTTGTCCGCTAACTGTTACATCTACTCTACTTGGGCTGCTAAGTGGCACTAGCGCTTTGTTTGCCCCTTTTACTGCCATTACTCTCCCTGACCCTTGGTGACCTCTTACCCAGTTGTATACCTCTTGTGTTGCATACCCAGCATCAACCGCCATCATACTTATCATATATTCAAGCCCATTTTCACCGATAAAATGATGATTCAAAAGCTCTGAAAGTTTTTCCCATACTTCTCCACTTCCAGTATCACCTTCTAATACCTGATAGTCTATTGACCAACTCTCACGACCCATACCCCATGCTACTACTTCTGCTTCTAAGCGGTCTTTTTGTACATCAACCCCTGCCGTTAACACTATTTTTCCACCTTTTGGCACCGTACCTATCGGAAAATTTTCTCGACGCTCAAATAGTTGCTTCCAGTCTGGTACTTCTCCTTTATCTACCCAGGTTTCTCCGAGTGTTGTATTTATCCAAACTTTTAGTAATTGTTCATTTTCCTTTGCATGCAGAAAATCTTCTACTGCTTGTTTCCAACTATACCAGCCAACTGGGCTATACAAGCTTGAAAGGTGGAATCCTTTTTTTTCACCTTTTATTGGATTAGTAGGCCTCCATTCACCTCTAGCTAGCATCTCTGTTTTTTGATGATTTTTTATTTCTCCCCTACACTCTATGCAAACGTAGTGGGCTGTTGAGGGATCTTTATCTTTCCACTTTATCTGTGGCCATTTCAGCACCTGATAGTGATCACAATGTGGACAAGGTACAAAAAAGTATCGTTTGTCTGAATTCTCAAATTCCTTCTCTATTCTGCTTATTCCGTGAACCGTTGGTGTTGAAACTAAAAAGATTTTTCGCCGCGTAAAAGTATTAGTTCGGGCTATGCTGAGTAAAACTGGATCTCCTTCTCCTCCTGAATCCCCTGGATACGCATCTACTTCATCTAAAAAAAGATATCTTACCGGCATTGAACGCAAACCCACTGGACTGTTGGCACCTGTTACTACTACCGTTCCTCCCGGAAATTCCTTACTTTGTACAGTGTTGCCTGAATCTCTCGACCTTGGATCTTTTATTTTACTCCTTAAACATGGTGTATCTTCAATGAGCGGCGCAAATCTTCCCTTTGACCAACGCTTGCCCATTTCTACTGTTGGCTGTACTACCAGCATAGGGCCTGGTGTTTGGTCGATTATATATCCTATCCAGTTATTCCCAGCTTCTGTTCCGCCTATCTGCGCTCCTTTCATGAATACCACTTTTTCAGCCGGTGAAGATGAAGATAGTGAATCCATGATTTCTTTAAGATATGGGGTTCTCTCTGTTCTCCATTTTCCTGGCTCTGATGATGCTATCGTCGAAAGCTGACGGTTCTTATCTGCCCACTCTGATACTTTTAGTGGTGGATCTGGCCTTAGCCCTGCATAAAAACTACTGCTGTATATCATAATGCTGCAATTGTTGCACTTTTAAGGAGAAAAAGAGGTATTTTTTGTCTGCAATAAGTATCTGCTGATGCCTTACTTAAAATAAGTATCACAATTAATATATGGGTAAGGCTTACTAAACTCATTAAGAGCTTCTTTAGTGACCTCAAATTGTATGTCATCATTAAAATACACTCTGCGTTAGCTCTTCTAAAGCTGTTCTGATTTCCTCAGTCAGTGTCTCATGGATCTTCTCTGTGTTATTTATCGATGCTAGTAATGCTGAAACCCTATCTGGAATGTTAAGCAAATTATTACGGACAACTCTTGCAACATTAAATGCTTCAGTCTTTACTTCTTCTACTGAGATAAGTTCACCAATTTCAGCTTTTGCCTTTGCCTCGAGCAGTTTTCCCCGCTCCATCTCGTTTTTTATCCGGGTTTTAAGCAACATCGTTGAAAGATCATTATTTCCTCTTTTTTCCCCTTCTTCTCCACCTTTTCTCCTCAGTGGTTGACTTGGATCTCTAATTGCTTCTATTGCTCTATTTGCTTGTTCTCGGTCAATTAATAAAAATTTTCATACAACTAAAAGTTACCTTACCTTTATAGTTACTGTAAGCGTAGATAATTTGGCTTTTGAAGAGACTTTTAAGGGTTTCTTTGTTCATGTGTCTCCTCAAATAGGGCATAGCTAAGCACTAAACAACGTAATTCATT
Organism: Battus belus; assembly: GCA_018248135.1. NCBI lineage: Eukaryota > Metazoa > Arthropoda > Insecta > Lepidoptera > Papilionidae > Battus > Battus belus. Next base: position 8,571 of record DWIC01000116.1, read on the forward strand.
CATTACTTCACTTCTTTCATCTATTAGCTCGTTTTCAATCTCTCCATATTCTTCAGTATCCTCTTCTACGTTTTCCAATTTTTCTAAGCCTTTTTCCAGTGAGTCAATCAAATCATCTACTTTGCGTTTTACGTGATTTCTAAAAACTCCTATATGCTGAGAAATCAGACCAAGTAAAAATACATCCCCTTGGAAATTTAATTCTGGCTGGCGTATAAATAACGCGATTGCTGCTTTTTTTCTTTCTTCTATAGAACCATGTTCAGCTTTTTCTAGAAGCTTGAAAGTATCAATGTTATCGCGCAAGAAGTTGCTGAATCTTAGCTCTCTTTCTGCGTAATTTCTCATGCTACTTGTCAATTTAGGTCTTAGTTCTCCATACATCTGTGGTAATAATTCATCTAACTCATCCAACTGTTTTAAACTTTTATCGTAAACTGAAGAGTGCATTATTAAAAGAAGGCGCCTACTTAATTTTCCAAAAAAACTTAAAATTACTACTCCATTAAGCGGATTATCATCACCGCGAAAAGGTTTCAATAACTTCTTATCCGTTGTTTTTTCTATTGCAGTAGCTAATTTACTTAATTGTTTCAGCTCTCTTAAACGTTTTCCTTTAGCTTCATCTACAACCTGTTTATAGAGATTTTGCTTATCTTCATAACCTAAAGACTCACAATATTCCCTCAATTGTTCAGGAGTTTTAGATAAAAGTCGTTGTATTTCCATAAGACCTCCAATATACCAACTTAACCAGCTTTTGTTATATATATTCACCGATTTTACAAAAACTGTTCACTTTTTTTTAATTTTTCTTTGCAAAGCGTAAAAAACGTGCTAAACTCACTTGTGAGTTTACTATACAGCAATAGAATTGCTAAGAATGCGATTTATTCGAGTTCTAAGGGGCATTATATGCGTTCTTTGGTAATGGTAGTATTTTAGTACCCTAAAGTTACATCTAGCTTTAAAACAAAGTTTTTGCCTCATCTAAAAAAATATAAAGCTGTTTCTTCTCAATTACGTAACTTACCAAAAACCTAAATTTCTTTTGCTTTCTTCAATCTTTTCTTGTTTGCCGAATTTAAGCTTTTGTGTTTGAAGCACATCTACACTCAATGCCCCTATACTCCGGATTTCTCACCACTTTTTCCGGGATTTTCTGAAAAAAAGTTAAAATAATTTGAATGCAGCTAAGAAATTAAAAAGAGCCTAAACTTTAAGAACCCGCTAAACGGAAGTCCGACCTCCTAGACACCTTACTATTTGAGTTGTTTCCATTTTGGAAATAACTGTTTACTGGAGCTGAGAAGAGGTCACATGAATTTTTGATAAAACAGATACTTCCCCTCTATCTAGCTCATTAATAAGTTATAATAGCCCTCTAAAGACGTTTTAAAGAATTTAGTTGCAGTAGAGACAATTAATTGGTTAAATTCCTATTGATGATCAATGGTTTGTTTGTAAGTTATAGGAGATAGATAATGGATGAGAATAAGATTGTATTTTATACTACTCCAGGTGGAAATATAGAAATTGAAGTTTTATGCAGAGATGAAAATCTTTGGCTTACGCAAAAAAGGATGGCTGAATTATTTGATGTACAACTGCCAGCTATTAGTAAGCATATCAAGAACATATTTGAATCTGGTGAATTACAGGAAAAAGAAGTTGTTTCCACTTTTGAGGTAACCGCTGCAGACGGTAAAAATTACCCAACACAACTTTACAATTTAGATACAATTATAGCTGTTGGTTATCGAGTTAATTCTAAAAAAGCAACATTATTCAGAGTATGGGCTACAAAAGTTTTGAAGGATTTTATTATCAAAGGATTTGCTTTAGATAGTGAACGACTAAAAAACGGGAAAAAGTTTGGCAAAGACTACTTCGAGGAGCTATAGCTCATAAATTTCCTGCAGCTCAAGGAAAAACTAAGATAGTTAAAATATTAATACAAGTAGGCAAAACGGGTAAATTGAATCCGGTTGCAAAAGTAATTCCAATAAATATAGGAGGGGTTCTCATTACAAGGGTAAATTTGCATAATAAGGATGAAATTAAGCGTAAGGACATAAGGGAAGGAGATATTGTAACAATCAAAAGGGCAGGAGATGTGATTCCTAAAATTATAGATGTAGATAAAAGTGCTCGTTCTCGAAAAGCACCAAAGTTTGTTTTTCCTGATATTTGCCCGGAATGTGGCAGTAGAGTTGATGACTGGGAAGCTACGATTAGATGTACCGGAGAAAACGTTTGCCCAGCACAGCGAATAGGAAAGTTAAAACATTTTGTGGAAGTTCTTGACATTAAAGGTTTTGGCGGTAAACAAGTGGAGTTCCTTTATGACCTTGGTTTGATAAGGAAAATATCTGATATTTTTGCTCTCGAAGAAAAACTCAAAAATTTCAACTTAAGTGAACAAAGGGGATGGGATAAACAATCCATATTTAATTTATTGCACTCTATCAACAGCAAAAGAACTGTAACGCTTGAAAAGTTTATAACTTCTTTGGGAATTAAATTGGTCGGACCACACGTAGCAAAATTACTAGCAAAACATTATCAATCTTATGAAAATTGGATGGCTCAATTACCTTATGATAGAGAAGCTCCTGATAAATTAATGATAATAGGCGTAGGCGAAGAGACCATAACTTCCTTGGAGGAATTTTTCTCTGATGAGGATAATGTTGAAATGGTAAAGAATCTCGCCTCTCAACTAAAGATTGAGCCTGTAAGTGCTAAATTCCCCTCTTAGCGGCAAAACAGTGGTCATCACAGGAGAATTATCAGGAATGAAAAGAAAGGAAGCGCAAGCAAAAGCCGAATCTTTAGGTGTAAAAGTTAGCTCTAGTGTGTCCAAAAATACGGATTTTGTGGTTATAGGTAAAGATCCAGGGTCAAAGTATCACAAAGCTTTGGAGCTAGGTGTTGAAATTTTAAGTGAGGAGGAATTTAATAAACTAATCATGAGAGAAAAATAAACGCTATTATTTCCTATACCTTCTTCATCACTGAAAGCCTCAAATCAACAAGTAGCAATTTTCTTTTCGTTAGATTGCAGCTCAACTGCGAGAAAAATGTACATAAAAAAGAGGCTTACAGCAGATGCCCAAAACTCTACAACAATCCATTTTGTCGAAAACTAAAATAATCGTCGCCTGTAATGATAATATGATCAAGAAATTTGATACCTACACTATGACACGCTAAAGCTAAACTCTTAGTCATGGTTTTATCAGCTTCAGATGGTTTTTCACTTCCGCCGGGATGGTTATGTGAAATTACGATTGATGTTGTATTTTTTAATAATGCTTTTTTTATTATTTCCCTTGTATAGACAGGCGCCTGCCAGCAAATACTTCTTCCCCTATCAAATGGCACCCTTGATTCAAATACATTATTGTAATATTCTCCTTATCTGAATAGCCGATACTTACCCTTAAATATTCTATAAGCTTATCTAGGTTATCTAGTATCGGCCCTTTTTTTAGCTCTTCCTTTAATACCCTAGTCAAAGTTTCCTTGACACAAAAAATCATTGAAACTGTAGAGTCTGCTACACCTTCTATACTTTTCAGCTCATCCATTTCGCGACCTAAAATCCTTCCTATCCCTGTACAAGTATCCACTAGGTTTTTAGCAATTGCTTGAGCCTGGGCCCTATCATGCACTGCACTCAGAAATGTTTCTATTATTTCACGATCAAGCAGAGCCTTCCCTTTGCTTTCCAAGATTCTGAATTCTATTTCTTTTTTACGTTTATTTTCTTCTTTACTTTTATTCTAATTATTCATATAATACACCCTTCACTAATAATAAATTATTTTTAAATGTTTACTATTATTTTCTTAGCAGTATTGGCATGAAGCCATAGCTTACGGGTGAAGTCAAATCAATTTTTCAATTTTTTTTTGTTTATTTTTTTATGAAAAAGTAGAAGATATTAATAGCTGCTAATTTCTTTAAACGATGTCGTTGTAGATTCGTATTTTTATACACCAAAAAGCGTATCTTTGATGTCTCCTACAGCTCCAAATTCATTGTCATCCATTTCCTGGGCTTGTAAGGTGCTTTACAGCATGGTTGATAAAAGATGTACAAAAGGACGTCTAAAGTAGAGGATGCTATTCTAAGATGATCTCTGACAGCCGTTTTCTTCATCAACGCATTCAAAACTTAAAAAAATAAAAAACTTGAACATTTCTTCACAATTGTGTATAATTATTAATGCTTTTTAGGTTTTTTTCTCATGGCTCTTTCGAAGTTTCTCGACCCCAAAAATGATATATCTTTTCGCCGTATCTTCGGTACTGAAAAAAATAAAGATATTCTTATTCACTTCCTCAATGATATCCTTGGCTTCACTGACAAAAGTGCAATAAAGGATATAGAGTTTCTAAGTACTATTCAAGACCCTGATATTGCTGCTAAAAAGCAAAGTATTATTGACGTTCTCTGTAGAGATGAAGATGGGGTGCAAGTGATCGTCGAGATGCAGGTCGCTAAAACTAAAGGCTTTGAAAAACGTGCCCAATACTATGCAGCTAAAGCGTATTCAAGACAAGCCGATAAAGGTGATCAATACCAAGACCTTAAGGAAATTATCTTCATTGCTATAGCAGATTGTATCCTGTTTCCGGACAAGTCTGAGTATAAATCAAAGCATACTATTCGGGATGAAGATACTAATGAACACGATCTAAAAGATTTTTACTTCATATTTATTGAATTGCCAAAATTTCCAAAAACCAAAGAGGATCAGCTTTCAAATATAGTTGAAAAATGGATCTACTTCTTTAAATATGCAGATGAGACTAGTGAAGAAGAGCTGGAAAAAATAATAGGTAGTGATGTAATAATTAAAAAGGCCTATGAAGAACTAAATAGATTTAACTGGTCAGAAAAAGAATTTATTGCCTATGAACAGGAAATAAAACGTATTCTTGATGAACAGGCTGTCCTCGCTCAAAAACTTGATGATGCTACT
>DWIC01000117.1:0-15681 GCA_018248135.1 Battus belus
CATGTATAGTATACTTGTGGTTACAGACACATAGTTAAATACAAATAGAATGAGGTTTTAGAAAAATGTAATAATAGTTAATAGAGTACGAGTGATTTAATCAATAAATATTTGCTAATACTGTAAAAAAAGAAGCCGACGCAATAGGAAATTTTACAACTTTTTGCTATAAGATATGTTTTGATGTCTAAGAAAAAAAAAGCAACAACTCTCGTGTAACAAATAAATCATAGAATAACAGTCTGATCACACGAATTATTACAAATTAAATAATAAAATGTTTGTCCTCTAGTTATTTACAATAGTTAGCTAACTAAATAACAATCAACCTAACATTATGTAGTGTTTATACCCACTTCTATACCTTCTAAATACTGACTGAATGCATGCAGCGCAACAATGAATTATACAATCATTGTTTTCCTTAAAAAAACTAAACTAAATAAATAAGTCAAGACCTTGTAACTACGGCGCGGGATGTCGGAGATATCAAATTCATTTTATAAAAAACCAAGAAGTAATCTGGGATATTTTTTTGGAATGCATTCATTAGTTTACATACAATATCCTTATATAGTTTATTCCAGTTTGACAACATTAAAAATGAAACGAAACATTAACGATAACAGCAACACCATAGGATGTATATATTTGCCACTTTAGTCATTTTGATTACCTTAAAAAATACATTTTGTAAGCCCTAATAATTTTAATATATTTGAGTTGCTTAATATTCTAGCAGTGGTTTCAAACAATTTATCTATAGTCAATAAGCATTATATTCGTGATTATGTACGTTTGTAAACATCAAAGTGTTTTATTATACCCTTTGCAATATAATGTTCTTTAGATGATTCGACCACATTCAATCGCTTGCTTTCATGCGACAAAATTGTCATACAAATGGTATAACAAAAACACAATGCTGCATTTCAATTTAATCTTAACAATATAAATGGATAACGCACCTACACATATTTTATCTTATTTTATGATGGCAGATCGTACATGATCCGATACAAACTTCATCAGTCCATACGTCACTCACGAATGACACTTGTCAAAATGACACAAAGTTTCCCGCCAAAAATATTGTTATGCAAAATGATTTATGTCAATCGAATTCGCTGTGTTATTTCATATTTCGTTATATAAACAGGATATTATACTATGCAAAATTGTCTATTTAGTTACGACAGACAACAATCCGAATTCGAGAGGCGTGCAGTTATTCCCGATAATGTGTTTTAGCGGGACAGTCAGTGGTATGGTCCGCGAGTGAGTTTAGTCAAGTGCGAGTTGCTCTCGCTGCCGCGAGCAGAACACGGCGCACAGTATTGGCAGCGCGCTCGTGAGCAGGCCAGCGGCGGCGGGCGCGGGTTATGCGAATGACTCCTTGCTGGGACTTGCCGGCTTCGAAGCAGAACCGCTGCTGCGGCTCTGTCGGCCCTCGGGAGTGTGCGATCTGTGCATAAAAGCGATTAGATTACATTAGACCAATTTTAATAATATTAACCATCAATTGCCTCCTTATTATATAGAAAAATGATACTGTATTGTAATGGCACAAATGATGTGTATCTAACTTATCCACATTTGCTTGATCTCATTTCTTATCACAAAGAATTGAGGCTTTTGAAATGTGGTATTGGGGGAAAATGTTACTCATACCATGGACAGAAAGATGTACCAAGTCCATTCATACCCAGCTTTAGAATAAGCTCTCTGCAGTTGTTACCAATGACTGCAAGTTATTTTGGCTACATCAACCAGACAACAAAATAACTGGACTTTCTTTTATTACTGCCCTGAGGAAAGCATAGGATAAGGAGGTATAGAAAGACATTGTCATTAATTTAATGAAGGAGTTTCAAGGCCTCCACAACTTATAGAAATTAACAAACAGTTGAGAACAAGAATTATTTATCAAGTAATTTGTTTTAGCTGATACAATTAACAAATGTTAAAACAATGTCCACTTTACTTTTGAACCAATTATAAACTACTGCACTATGTACTAATGTAAAAAGCTATCCGAAAAGTTTAAAAAAATCCAAACTTATGGATTAATCATTAAATAATTTATAATAATAAAATACATAGCAAATATCTAATGGTAACTGCTATTAGATATTTATATAAATTACATAAATTGTATATAACAATAACACATTAAATTTACTTACTTCTGTGAATCAAGATGCACACTGTTCCTCGAAGGTGCAGATGGACTCAGCTTGTGATTTGCAAGGAAAGTGCCAATGGATTCGTCAGAACTGTAGCTGTCGTTTTCACTGCAACAAAAAAAATATTATAACACAAAAACATTTATACAGAACAGAAAATTAAATTAAAAAAAATATATTGTGCTTATATACTGCTAAACCTATTGGCCAATATGAGAATAATTGTTAACTTTTCTATAGATTGCTTAATAACTTTTTAAGCAAAATTGACACCATAAGAGCTCCCAATTTTTTACCACCTATCGGAAATGGAAATTAATAAAATCAATTTATTACAGTTTTTAAAAAAAATATGTATTTACTTAAAAATTTAGAGCTACAATTTACAGTTCAATTTTATATCAACTTCATTAATTTCACATATCCATTAATAATGATTCTGATAATGGTACATATCTGAATATTCTGAATCACTTGCATTTTGCTTTCATAATAATTCTATATAGCAACACTATCAACTATATGATCCAGATGTCACATTTCAGATTCAATTTTAATAACATGGATTACAGTCTTTCAGTTGCTGTAGGGTCACTTGACAAAACCTTCTTTGAAAGATAATTTCATTGCATTAGAATTGTCTATTATTTGTTGTGGCTTGCTACATTACAGTGCAGTGTTTAATCTGTTTTAGTATTAATGAAAATGAATCTGTTTGTGGTAGGGACCCAGTCTCTTTTTACTTTAAATACTAATACATCATTATCTACAATATTGTCTTTGTTTTTTACTATAAGTTTTTATTTGTTATTTATGTTAGCTGATCGAGTATACTACTACTATAGTACAACAACAATAATTATGAACGATAATCGAAGAAAACCATTAGAGTCCATTGTTTTGTTACAGAAATGTCTGTTGGTGTACCTGTCAGAGTCACGATCATTGTTGCTAGAGAGGTCCCCAGCGATGGCCTCTTGTAATGCATGGGCGCGTCGCGCAGCCAGTCTCGCTTCGTCACGAGCGGAGGCTGCTTCGCTCGCAGCTGCGCTCGCCGCCGTCTCAGCGGTTTTGCGCGCTCGGGTAGCTTCGCTCAGTTTCGAGGTCAATGATGTGTTCTCTTCCTTAAGCTCTCTGTAAAAGTTCCATTCAAAGTATATTAAGAGAAACATTATAATGTTCTATTGAAAAACTAATCTCGGGCCGATGAATACCAGGATGCAACAGAAAGGTTTTTCTAAGACCAGGCTTGCTCACTCTGTTGACCAAGTGGCAAGTGCAAGGGAGCATGGCGTAGGGGGTTGAAAGCTGGCCGCTAAATATTCTTTCAGTGGATTGCGAGGACGCCAAACTCTTAGCATATGCTCAATGTATATGCTAATAGAAATCCTTACCGTATGGAGCGCTGCAGTTTCCGCAGCTCGTCGGCCGCGTGCATGTCGCGATCGCGTGCCGCCGCCAGTTTAGCGGCGAGCGCGTCGTGTGCGTCACGCAGTCGAGCCAGCTGCCCCTCCACGCGTGCGCGAGACGTCGCCTCCAGCTCCAGGCTCGACTCTAACTCCTTTAGTTAAATGAAGACAAACACTAATTATAATCTTTAGTAAAACTACAAAAAGGCAACACTAACAACTGTTTTGTCAATTGTAATTATGATTATTAATAATCGTTAGCTTGAAATTAAGTAAATGTTAGTCCGTAACGCGCCAATTATTGGGGAGAATAAGAATAAGAACAAGAACAAACTCGGTGTGATTTGTAATTTTTTTTTAATGACTATTATATTTTCAAATATCATAACCTTATGGCAGAGGTTGTGATAAACAAATTGAATTTATTAGGAGGACCGAAAAATTATGTCGTTTCTGTGCATTTATTGTACTAATAACTTAATGATTTTTACCGCTCCGGCATGAAAATTTGTATACTAGATGACAAAAGGCTATTGACAACGAAGGTTAATATACTATTAATTAGAAAAAAAAAAGCTTGTTAAGAATGAAGTCGTGTGAATTTAACTTAAGAAAGCGCCATTACTTTCCGGTCTACTTAATATAAAGAGATAAATTAGCCTCGTAGTTTGGTAGTCAGTTATAAAATTGTTTACTTTGATGTATGAATGAATGACATAGGCCTCCCCCAATAGATTTCAAATATAATCGGATGGAAGAGGATGCTCCGTCTCCTGACAACCTTGTACGTGCAATACAGTGATGGGATATGTATTAAAATTAAAAGGCTTAGAAACTAATACGTGATTAAGTGTACAATTCTTGAAATTTTAGCTGTTAACTAGGAACTACCAAAGATGTTCACCTTGTTCCTCATTTCTAGACGTCGCTCCGCCTCGCTGTGTCCATGGGTGTGTCCCGCCTCGGCGTGTGCCAAACGTTGAGCCACTTCTGCCAAACGTTCTTTCGCTTGTCGCGCCTCCTCCGAGGCGGCGTCGGCGCGGGTTATCGCCTCTCTGGCCTCCGCCTGAGCCGCGCAGAGGGCGCTTGTGCTGCTGCGGTATTTCTTCAACAACTGTCGCAAAAACGAATTAGCTGTGATAAAAATTTAAAACAGAAAATTTAAAATGAAAAACTAGTTTATCAATGGTATCTGAAAGGATTGAGTTTTGTAATAATACCACCATTCGTACTTATTTTTTTCTCCTTACATATTTTTATTGTTACTGTTTTTTCTCATTTATATATTATATGTTACGTACTTCTGCAGCCTCCTCCTCAGCGTCGTCGAGCGCGGCGCGAGCGGTAGCAGCATCTCGTGAAGCGGCCAGCGCTCTGTCGGCGGCCTCAGCGCGCGCCCGCGACGCCTCCTCCAGCGCCGACGCCGCCTCCGAAGCCTCGGCTTCCGCTGTCGAACGCGCCTTGGTGGCCGCGCGCAGCGCCAATTCCAAATCTTCCACCTATGGTTATTATTCAACATTAGGGCTAGGATTGATCGTTAAACTAAGGGCAGGTATAGTATCCGCATGGATATGGCGCCTAGCAAGTATTATAAAAACATTTTCACATATTTTAATTTGATTGTTCAGAGTTTCATATTCACGATTGCAAGTTATTTTTTTTTTTTATCATAATCATAGTTTGAGCCGAATTATTTTTACTACTCGACATATCCCTCCTCCATAAATTTAAAGAGATCCGTTAGAAGTGGCCTGCATTCAGCGTCTCCCGACGACATGAACAAAGTTGTCTGTCCTACAATGCACATGTCGGAACCTTTGAGCCCCAGGACTTGCGTGCTATATAGGCTTGCTATATAGTCCGCTCAATGCTAATTCACTGGTCCTTGTTGGTTACTGTCATTCGTCTACTTAATATCTGATTCGATCTCACAGCATACTCTTCTCTATGGTACACTGTGAGACTTATTTATACTATAAATAAAAAAATTGTACATAATTTTTTTGAAGTACGTTGTGTTTACGTACTTGGTTTTTCAGCTGACGTATCTGGGCTTTAGCGCCACCTTCTTTCTCTTTCTGCTCGAGCATCGTCTGTGCATCCCGGAGCAACGCCCGGTACCTCTTCAAATCTCTGTCATAAAAAATATTATAGCATTTTAAAGACCGTAAAAAACATGTTAAAAACGACCATTAATAAAGAAAGATTTTTTTTACAAAATGACTAATATTTTGAAGGTTACAGAAAATGCAAATCGGACAATTGAAGTTGCATTATACAATTCATTTTTATCAAATTTTGTTAACTTATTTTTTTTTATAATTATTAGTTTTAGATACTGTATAGTTTTACTTGATTTTACACTAGGTGTTACAATTTAAAATTTTCTCATAAACGTATATGTTTTATTTTTATTACGTCTTTATTGTATAGATGTATCCACTAATAATGATGGTGAAAATAGTTATTGGAAATATAAAACGTTTTATTAAGATATTAAGAATTAAAAAAAAATGACAATTAGCATGACTTTTCAGATATCAAAGGTAAAGAAAAGCTACTCGGGAACTACTATGGTACTTTTTTTAACTAGTATGAACAAGCACTAATGGTTTAGTGATTAAGTACTTTTTGTTTTCGCTTATTGTATATGTTTTGATAGAAATCATGCAGTGTTATTTATTATCATCTATAATACCATCCATCAATTTGAAATTTCTTAGATGGAAGGATGGTGTTCAAAAAGAGGAGCATAAGGAAGTTTAGAATTCGAATTTCTTGGTATGAGTGAGCACACCTCTTGAGGCGCTGGACGAGCTGTGCTTGTTCTTGTGTCTCTGCACGAGCAGTCTCTTCGAGCGCGGCGAGTCGTCTCTCCAGCTCGTGTCTCTCCCGAAGAAGCAGACTTCTCTCAGAGTGTTCACTCTCTAGCTGACTCTCCAACACTAAACAAACGAATAAGCGATTTGATTAAATTAGATTTTATTTATGGTTATGCAATGTGGCATAAAAACACGTAGAAAAAAATTATGAATAAATATCAAATATAATAAGTTAGCTTATAGTTGTTTGCACATTTGGATTTAAATGTAAAACTAAGTTTTCATATTTTGTTAAAAGTTCTTACTTTTCAATTTCTTAGCGGCGTTGGCTCTCGTCTCCTCCATCTCGTCATCCCTCGCTGCCGCTTCTAGTCTGGCTTCCTTTCGTTGTTGTTCTAGAAGCATTTCCAGCCTCAGCTTTGAACTTTCCAGAAGCTGAAAAAACATTAGAAATATGTTAAAATAAATTATGTTAACCGTTTAACTACGACAAAAAGTAGTTTTCACATTTTACAATAAATTTAGGTTTTAATTTGTTTTGTGTTTTGAAATACAACATTTATATGACCTATCTGTACTGTACGTAATACTATAAAAAAATAGCAAATAGTAAAACAATTTAAATAATTTATAAAAATCTCTTATGTGGTACGACAAATAATGATTCTATCGTCTGTCCACAAGTTTCTGAATTGCGTTTGCTAGTCCGTAGTCTTCAATCAGAACCTTAAGATGACACAGCGTCATCTTTTCTGCGCGCCATGTGGTCTGTCCGATGCCGCTTCATTTTGCCAATCCGGTGAGTTATGTAGTAACTCCTTCGTTTCCGAATTCTCTCCTACACGGACTGATCTTGTAGAGAAATCAGGCATAGCCTTCACGATAGTTCGTTAAGCGCCTGTGAGATTGCTAATGAGGTCCTAAGGAAGAGATCACATTGGTCGAAGACCTAAGTCTTTAGGCACTACAGGAAAGGCATAGTCATCCCTCAAAGATCGCTACGATGATCGGTATTGCTTTGCCCGCATCCAGGGACTTTCTATGATCTTACATGTCGACGGCTCACCTTGATGTATCACCTATGTCGTGTGGTATATTTAGTTGTTACCTGTATTTGCGCGGCGAGGTCATCCAGTTCTTCCTCCTGGTCGCGTGCGCGCCGCTCCAGGTCGGTGCGCGCGCGTCGCAGCGCTGCCAGTTCGTCGCCGCCTCCGCCGCGCTCCTCCAGCTCACGCGCCGCGGCCGCCAGCCGCTCCTCCTTCAACTCGACCTCCAGCCGAGCTTCCTATTGTCCATTATATTACAATAAATTATCTATACTTAACGTCGGCACGAAGCCAATACCATTCTGTATCTGATGCTGTATGTCAGAGGATGCCAGATAATTTTCTATTTGACGGTTGGTGCTGTGGCTCCGCATATTCCCAATATCCGATATTCCCAATATCAATTTAATTATCTATATCAATTACTTGATCTTAATCTTTAAAATGTCTTTTCTTAATGACGTTGTCATTACGTTACGACATTTGTTAATATTAATTATCAGCAAATGCTATACATTCTCAGTTTTAAAGATTTTACACTTATAACCAATCACCCCGCATATATTAATTATGAAGTAAATTTTCATTAAAGTATATTAAGTTTATTACATTATATATTTAAAGAATCTAAACTATTTATCCGATAGAAAGTGGGATCTAGTAAAACCTATGATCTTAAAAGTCTTAAAGAAACGATTGAATAGAGAATTTAGAGTTTAGAGGAAATATCCCATTACTGCTAAGACCAGTATATGAACTCACAGAGAGGCTCTGCTCGAGCGCGTACTTGTCGGCGAGGGCCTGGTCGCGCTCCCGTGCATGCCGCTCCCGGCTGGCACGCTCCCGCTTCAGCTCTTCGTGGGCCGCCTGTAGTTCGGCGTCGAATTTACGCTGACGTTTCTCCAGCAGGTTGTTTCGGCATGTCTGCAAACAATAACATTAGTTTAATTTCCGTGCTCTTTTTTTAGTACTCTTCAGGTGAGAACACGAAGGTAATTCCAATATAATCTAACGGGCGGTTTACTTAAGAGTGGACCAACAATAAAATAAATTATGAAGGAATTACACAAAATTTTACTTTTACACTTATCCTTAATATCCTCCTGTACCAGGAATATTTTGTATAAGTGTCGACGTAAAAAAAAAATTATGAAATACATTAACGAACTTTTTTTATGACAATACGTGTTTCGCAGAGAACTCAATTCTATTCGGTCGGCCCATATTTTATTGCTTTTTGTGAGGTACAGAAGTGATCACTTTAAAAGAACCAGTAATAATATGGAAAATTAAATAAAAAAGAAATGCATCGGTATCAGTATATATTCCCCGTATAAACCTCTTAGGCTTTTGGAGGGTAAACAATACATGGAAATTGTAAATGTACGCTTTTCTTTGCTGATCAGCAATATTCTTTTGTGATTATTAAGCAAGATTAAAGGTTCTAGATTACTCTTTCACTTTAATTCTTGTGAAGTAACGGTTGCCAGTAAAAATAGAATTGTTGAAAACCGTTATTGAAATAAGATAAACCTATTATATTTCCGTTTTCTGTAGTACCCATAGCCAAGGAACAGATGCCGATGTAAAATGAATATTAACAAACTGTTAAACATTAATTTAATAATAAGTGATGTAGTTCACTACTACAGTATTTGCGTAAACCTGACGGTTTTACTGTTAGATTTGATTACCTGTTCGTCAAGCAAGGACCTTAAGTCAGCCATGTCGTTGGTGAGCTTCTGCAGCTTACGTTTCCAGCTGGCGGCCACCGCACGCTGCTCTTCCACTTCTTCATACGCATCTTGGACCTGAAATCAAGATTTATGTAAAATACATGTCATTTAAGATGACGCGTAACTTCTCAGCATTCATTGAGTTTACTGTGCGAATGCCAGGTTCATCATGTTACTTGTTTATTTCAAATAGGCGTGCCAACAGCAATACATAATAGATATTTCATTTAACAATATACTGGATTAAATATTTGGCTATTGTAAGCATACACAGCCATCGCCATAATTATTCTAGCTTAAATGCCGTATCTAAATGTTAATTATTGAAGAGAAAGAGAGCCCCGCGTGCTTGGGTATTACATACGGTGCTCATGATCCTACTAACTAAGGCTTGGTAATTTGCTGCTTTGACAGTCTGTCCGCACATCATTCAGCGGGACATACAGAGATGTTTTCGACAAAGTGTGGATGAAGCATTTAAAATATAACATATTTGTTTATAACTGAATATTCTAGTAAAATAATTATTCCGCATCGCTCATAAAAAATATCTTCTATTCAATATAATGACTTATCATATAACTAAAAAAATATGTAAACCATTACGACAGATTAAACTGTCACAGAACACGTTTGTCTAAATTTGTTATTGTAAAAAAACTCAGATCATCTAACGATTCATTGGATTACCGCCAAACGAATGGTCAAATCAAACTGAAAAAGTAGTAATTGCGAAGAATATTGCTGACATTATGAATCAAAAGTTCACTGACCTGATCATTGTCTTCATCTGTCATTACTAATAGGTAGGTCAATACTTATAGGTTTTTATGTTAAAACATAGATAGCACGCATAAGGTTAATTTAATATAAAATCCATTTGGAACACAGATAAAAATGGAAATCACTCACGTAAACTATTTGACACAACGTTCAATGTTTTTATTTGTTGTGAATATAATGTAATTATTTTATCACAGTTGGCGCTTACGAAATCACGCGCGTCTCGCTAATTATATTTAGGATAAGGGCAGATAACGAAATGATAATAAAAATACACGAGCATTAAATGAAACGGATGAGTTGAACTGGTACGGTATCAAATATACTATCAAGTACAGCCGTAACACTATCAGCATCAATGTTCGATAAAGGATGAAATCTGATAGTAAATTCTTTGGGAGCAGATAAAACGTTGCTTAAAAGCGTATTATCAAAGAATACTCTAGTTCTATCTATAAAGGAATGTTACAATATTTAATTCAACTGAAACTACTGGCAAATAACTGGTAAATAATATTTTTTGTATTTGACATAAAAAAGTACAGAACGTTGAAACCGCTGATTATAATTTTTGCAGGTCTTTCTTAGACTAACTTCACTTAACAAAGATTAATTTAAATTTCTAATTAAACGTCATATAACTGTCAATTGACTTTTCACGTATTTCCCAAATATATATGTATGTGAACGAGGATTATGAATCTATGGTGATTTTTTCATGTTTTCATTTTATAATCCTGAAATGACAATCGTGCATGAAGTTAAGCTTTGACACTTAACAAATAACCATGGTCATCGTTTCTGCCAAAGGACATTCACTGCTGGACGGAGACTGCTGGAATAACTAACCCATTAGGTTTATAATATTATAAAAGACCCGTTGGAAGCGGTTTGGATCCAGCGTCTTCTGGCGACCTTCACGATATACTACGCAGCTCTTGCTGGTCCGTGGTTTCCATTTAAGAACTTATATAAGTAATCACATACCTTTTTTTCCAGTTGCTTTTTAACAGTGACCAGTTGTTCCAGGTCATCTTCGTGCTGTCGCCTCAGTTGAGCGCGAAGCAGTTGGAGCTCTCTGTGTGCCTGTTCGTACCGGCGCTTGTATTTATCGCTACCGACGCCGCTCTCAGCTTCAGATCCTTCAGAATCGGAAGGTTCCACTCCGTTCTCCGCTGAGCGCCAGTGGAGAAGTTCTAGCTCTAAACGCTCTGAAGCCTGGAACATGGACACTGGGTTTTAGCACTGTGTGTGACCAGGAAAACTAAAAGAAAATGTTTGTACAATAATGACTTCAGTGAAAGTTGCATTTACAAGGCATAGCTTCTCTATAAAGAAAGATTCTTAAAACACTTTTTGTATTGTTCGTTTAAATTTTAATATTTTAAAATCAATTTCATAAATAATAATAATTAAAGTTTTTCAGTGTGAGCATTTATACTAAATTTTATTTAAGAAGTGGATAAAAACCGGTTGATCGGGACCGTTAAAAAAATTCTGGTAATTTATGATAATGAATGTACCTGCTGAAGTCGTTGGTTGTTTGCGACCAAATCTCTGTTGTCCCTCTCGACTCTCAATCTCTCTGCCGCTTCGGCGTCGGCCCTCTCTGTCGCCAACGCAGCCGCCGCGCGCTCCTCCGCTAACTCACCGCCCACCTCTGACAGCTGTCGACAGAGGAAGTTTCATGTGGTATTTAAATTGGAAATTTTAATGGAAGACAGAAGAAAAATATTTTTCATACACCAAATAGATTTTCACTCTCGTCACTTGTGTTGTGACTATTTCAGAATATTTGCTGCCAAAGCTTTAAACGCAAACGAAATTCCCACTGGAGAAGGAAAAACAATGCACGATAGCATACATTTTGACATAAATATGTGTGATTATTTATTGTGCGAAAAAGGCCATTTGTTTAATTGCACATAAAGTAAACAAAGTTTTATTTTTTCACACTTTTTTACATTACAGAAAAATGTTAACTTTTAATAAATCATTTATTTTATGATTTTTACCTTACTTCGTCTAGCGCGTACCATTGCGGTTAAAATGTCAAACTAAACGTCTTTTTTAAATTCGAATTTCGGTAAAGTGTTAATCGATAATCATATTAAATAATTTAAAAAATATACAAACTTATATCAGCAGACGTTGAGCGATTTGAAACATTTGTTACGTAGTGATACGAGATATTTTCCAGCCAATTAAATGTTTTACCCACATTATTAACAGCTTTTATAATTTGTCTGCATCTAACAATGTCAATTACATTCCATCGTAAAAAGGTTTTAATTAACACGTTATCATATATCATTTATAACTGCTCCAAATGGCCTCATAACAAGCTGGTAATAATTTAAACAGTGTTTTACGGTTTAAAATTGGAACGTACTGACGTCGCAAGTGGGAGGTTCGCCCATAACAAACATTGCGATGTGCAACGCTTGCAGGTTTACTGCTGCCAAATGTACGCAGCGCTTCCTCCCGGTTCAAGACAGCGTTTGCGTCAAATTATGTAACGAGTTTTGAGCCTCTTGTGAAATTTCTGCTTTTATTTTGAATGACAACGGTGATGGGTTTCTATGACAGATAGCCAAGAATTTTACGTCTGTTGAGGATCGTACAAAACGAACAAATAAAATAATATTTTTTGGCACTAGCCCCGTAGCTATTATCACAGCTGGCCAACGAACGCAAGTGTTAGCGCCACCGTCAACGTTTATAACCGTTTGAAAGGTCGAGTACGATTTATTGCATGATACAGACGGTGTCCACGCAACGCTCACGTTTATGTTTAGAGTACTTATTGACGCTATTACCTCGTCCATTTCAGAGACAGTTGTTCTGTCCTCTGATATTCCGCGGGTGGACTTGGCGACGCTGCTCGCTCTACTTCCACTACGGCTGAACAACGTGAAGCCCTTGATCATAATGTTAGTAGCTGACTTGGATCTACCAATACTTCTGTCGTGACTATTATAGTACATGTCCAGATCTTCCTTATGACCGAGCCTCCGCCATTCGTCCATAACATGATCTGTCCTCCTGAGGAAGTTGTTGATTTTTGAACTTAAATAATTTGAAGATGTTCCTTCCTCCAAGTGGGCTGCGATCGGTTTGAATTTTTGTCGTACTGGTTGCTTGTTACATCCAAGTACGAAAGATAAATTAGCATCGAACACTACTGGTGATTGCTCTTTTGATCTTAATTCTTTTAAATCAACTCGTTGTGTGTTGTCACTACTCTGAGGGTACATTCTGCGTGGCGTCGGTGTTCTGTTGTATAAGGTAGAGTTCATACTGGATGATCTGGATAAAGGCACGAAGGTATCGTTGCTGCTACATGTTGAGTACTGACTTGTTGAACTTCTAACGCTGCTGTACGACAAAGGACTCGGTGATCGGGAGATTAAAATGCTACCGTTGGAAACGTGCCTTTTTGCGAGTTCCGCGATGGATCCCGTCTCTACGGACAACGACATGCTTCTTTTATTTGAAGGACTTGGCGGCTGCATCATCAATAGTTTGTCATTTTCAGGAGCTTTTTGTGGAATCGTCTGCACCCCTTTTAACGGCTTCGTTATTAAAAGCTTTTTACCACTTAGGATGCTAGTTGAAACTTTTGGTGGCACTTTCTCCTCGAAGTTAATCGGAAGCGTTTTTGATTTCTTCATTGGTAGAATAGGACGACTGGGAGGTGCTTTTGGCGGTTTTTTTGGAGTCGCATCCAGAATGGGCGGCGAGAGAGGCCCATTGGAATTTGGCGATAGAGTTCCATTCGTCGATATTACTGTACCGTTAGAATTGGATATGTGGAGGGTTAGCGGCTTGTTGGGACCGTTCATCCCACCGGTTGTCCCGCCGGTGCGATGCTGGGCGTGCGGCATTGTGATCTAAGCTCCGATGCTCTTGCGTTTCCAACAAAGGCGGAAGTTTTTGTTGCGATGAAAGTCCAGTGCCATTTCACAGTCTCGCGCGGTATTATCGTCGTTAGCGGGTCGGGATGCGTCGGGACATCGGTTGGAAATAGAACCGGCCAGAGTGGGTTCCGCGGGCGCACTGCGCCGGCTAACTCGGCTGCCGCGCGGTCGCCGGTCGCTCGCTTTCTGGACTATTTTTGTTTGCTAACATGTCGAAGTGCAACCAATTGACAGACCTTCAAACTTTTTAGAGTAGAGTAGTAAAAAAAGTTGAGTATAAATTAAATAACAACGGATTTTATTTTACTTTGGCTTTCCTATAGAACCATATGATTTTGTTCATTCTGCTTCGGCTAGCGTTTTCTTCAATTGAAATAATTAAAGTGAAAATAAATCTTTTAATCATTGAAATGGCGGTGTTCTCTGCTAGTTGCGGAGCATTATTAATTTTAATTAACCTTTTATTTTTCAGAAACGCTTACAAAACAAATACAAAAACGAATGTAGCGTCTCCAATTATGTAGCACCTATTTTTTTGTAACCTAAATTTAACCAGTACTAAATTTAAATACTAAAAGTATGCTCAATGACGATTTGATATCAATAATGATGTTTTTACATTTTTACATAGCATTTTATACGCATCAATTTTATAATCAAAAATCAAACCTTTCCATTAATTTAAGTAATGTAGTTATGATAGACGGGCATAATCTGATATTAGTTTCAAACTGTTGTAATCTTAAATCATTCTCATGACAAGTGATTACCAAAATTGATTCATTGCGCTTCATTATTTTTATATCCTCGGTTTTGGGATCGTTGAAAATAAAAACATTAATTTTGGTGCATTTTTCTAACAGCGCGCGGTTATGTTTATTTTGGCTAACAGAGCGAGTACAATAAAAAGTGCTTTAACGTATCGCAGCAAATACGTGAAATTTGCTTCGTTTGGCAAAAACAACCAGCTTCATGCCAAGAATTACTGACGCTTCAGTTAATGGTGTCTAAAATAGCGTGGGTTTATGCCCAGTTATTAGTTTAGTTCCGTAGTTAATGAATATGAATACTGCATAATTTGACTAATGGGTTTTATTTATTGTGGGGTTTTTCATATATGTGCCACTATGATGTCAGTTTTTGCCGTCGAACTCGTGAATCATCATCATTTTCAGCCTTAGGTCGTCTATTGCTAGACATTGACATCCCTATATATTTCTGTTTAAATCTATCGACTTTTGCATCTAAAAAAGCTAAAATTGACCAGATTGATATTGATTGAAATATATATTAACATGATTAATATTATAATTTACAAATGAAAAATTTTAATAATATTTCGAGCAACTGACGAATTTCTGGCCGGCTCTTCGCAACAAATCAGCGTTCCAAGCCGGCGGTAGCTTACTACTTATGTAACTAATCGACGATTCAATAGTTTATGTGAATAATGTCTACTTGAATAAAGATATGTCGAATTTTTTTAATCTTAGCTTTTTTGAATCATAACTTGTGAATAACTTTACAGATTTCATTCATGATCATCGTCTTTTAACTATTGTCAGTTTCTCTATCTGTCTTTTACAGGCTACATTTCGGTGAGTGTGCTCTGGAATTGCATAATAAGTTTCCTCCGGCTCCATTCCACAATCGGACGACGCGGCGTGGTCGGGCATTCCATCCATATGTCGTTGATATTCCCCCTCACCGCACTTCCCGTTTCGGTTCATCCTTCATATTGCGAACGGCTAAGGAATGGAACTCCCTCCCCGCATCGCT
>DWIC01000118.1:0-15649 GCA_018248135.1 Battus belus
GCGTGAGACTGAGATGCCGCGGTCGACGGATCGGTCCGCGCGGTGGCCGGACGGATTAGACGACCGTCGCCGATGCGGCGTGCGACCGCGCAGGCTGCGCGGCGACTGCGCAGCGGCTTTGCGGCAGCTGCGTGCGGGCTGCACGGCGACTGTAGACTGCAGCCGAGTAGGGGCAGTGCCGCAAGAACAGCGCGGTAGATGCGCGGTTGCGGAAACACAACACGGTAGATGCGCGTTTGCGGAAACACAACGGTGTAGATGCGCGGTTGCAAAAACGCAGCGTAACGACTGCGCTGTATTGCGGCTGGTTGACCCAACGCTCGCTACGCGTCGCCGAGCCGCTCGCCACCTGCATACAACATTTTCACGTAAACACTTTTGTACCTGGTATTCAATATCTTCATCAATCCCTAAAAATAACTCTGGAAAATGTAAAAATATGGCAAAGAAAATATATCATAGAGTATAACGTTTATGAAAGAAATAATTCAGGCTGGCCCATGGTTTGCTAGTGATTTAATAGCTGCAAGAACTTCATTACATTAATCTATCTTATCTATCATTTGTTATCAAGTTAAAAAAGTACAATTACTTAACAATTTTAATATACATTATTGAACGTAGAATTGCGGTACTTAAAATTATGATTAAACGTTAAATTATGTCTAAGGTACGCAAGTGAAACGTTAAAACGTACTCACGTTATATATTTGTGCTATAACACTTTCAATGATAACCATTGGTGAATGCCGCAGGAATCAGTGGTCCCTGGAAAAAGAAAATTAGGAACAAATTATAATTGGCAGAACTTTTTTGTTTCGAAAGTGAATGAGCCCCTTTTCAACATCGGACCCCTTCCACTATCGGATGTCTAGACGCACCCTCTGTGCGTTTTTATTCTTCCGTTGTTCCATCCCTCGCGTTCTGAGTAAGCGTTTCGCTCCGATGGTTTTAATGATACAACGATAGGAAAACTCTTGTATGGGTCTGTAACTCTGTTTGAAAATAGTTTGGTGTCTTTAAGAATTGAGTTATGTAAGAAATGTAAATATTCTATAACAATATATAAACATATATCGCATCAACATAATATACTTTATATATTGAATAGATTTTCTACAGGATCAGCTGAAAACGGTCTTTATCTTGCGTTTCGACGACTGTGGCGTTGTCAGCCCGTGGTCTTTTAAGGCCACAGCTGCCATCTGTTCTGCGTGTGTTATGTGGTCTGGCCACTGCTACTTCAACTTGCTCTTATGAAATCCAGGTTATGTCGTATTTTCATTCGTCAACGGATCCCAAATGCTTTGTTGAAATTATATACAACATTGATGCACTGCAAAAAGTCAATTTGTGTTTAAGTATCAAGTGTACAAGTCCGTAATTGGACGGCAACATAAAGCGTTCACTAGAACATTAACCTCTCTTGGGGCAGATTTAAAGGTAGTAAGTTTGGTGTTCGCAGTCGATAGAGCGGTAGCGAGCTTCGTGGCCAGCAAAATAAAAACAACGAGTGGATGAGTTAGAGCTGCGAGCGACCGCTCGGCAACGGTAATTACACCGCTTGTTCTCCTTGATTTACGATTATTGCCCAGGGGCATTCCCGTTACCTAATAAGACCATTTCGTACCCGGGAACCACATGCGTTCCGCTGCTCCGGACCACTGGTTTAGCTAGATCGTTCATTCTCTCATTAGCTGTGTATTTGTATTGGACAGGGATTAAGAGCGATTGCGACTCAATATAATTTTTCCGACTTTCTGCACACGTAACTCTGTTAATTAATTAATCTTTGGCAATGGGATTTAATCTCCATTGGCAGTTAAGCATGTTATGTATAGAAAGAAATAACGTTCTTAATATAATGATTTGTAAAATATTTAAAAGACACGGAGACAAGAAGTATGATTTGTTCCTGGTAGCGAATCGTTGACAAGCAATGAAGACTGATGTCGTCTCCCGAAAGCGGTTATAGAGCGGTCGCAGCTTTAAAAAGCCATTACCCGCGGCGGTGCACCGTAGATTGCCGCCTCCGGAGCGCCGAGCTCATATTTCGGAATATACTTTATAATCGCGTCTCTCGCGCTTCACTTGCTCACTAACTTATGGTGATTATGCTTTAAGAGCGTCAAGGAAGATCGGTTCCATAATGAGATTGGAACGTCTCGCTAAAATTTTAGAGTGTCGTCGGCTGTTAATTGCATCTGCGGTACTCATCGTGCTCTCCTTGTCGACTTAGTTCAGACATTTTGCTATAAGCGAACTCTCCACTTTGTCATAACTAACTGCGTATTAAAATTAACGTAAATTTACACCAGCTGCGAAAAATAAGCACAACTTTTTAATTTCGATGGTTTTCAAAACGAATTGTACCGTCTCGTCTCGCAAATCAAAAGTTGAAAAGAAAAAAACAAAACAAAACAAACATTAATTTGAATTTCGTGACAGTACAAACTTTACGAGAAGGACAATTTCGCGAATTGCCTTCATTCCTATTTTGCTGAGATAGGCATTTTTGAGTAGGACGTTATAAATGAAAAAGTTACAATCGAAACTTAATGAACTTCATTCCATTCATCATGAAAAAAATTATGCTTTAATCTTCTCTTTCGATATGTCGGTATTAAATTCTTTTTTTACATAATCGTAATTAAGGTTCTTAATGTGGGAAACTAATGAAGTATTAATCATAGAAGTGATGAAAATATCATACCATACCTATGTTAATTAAACAAGTTAAATTATATTTAGATGCTTGTGTCTTAAGTAAGTCAGTTCAGTTAATTTGATCTAAATAGGCTACCGGTAACAATGTCGTGACAATCTAATCATTAGCTGCATCATCATTAAGTTAAGTTTATATCAAATAAGTTAACATAAATAAGTGATGCCTAAATCAAGAGCAGTATAATAGAAAGACTGCGCCATGATAGTGTCATTCAAGCTTATACTATATAACTCACTGGGGTGTAATTGAGGGGCGCACGGCTGACGGCAATGGCTGGGAACCCGGAAGGTTGAGGGCTAGCAGCTTGCACGTATCCAACGCTGTCGGCGGCGGAGCCATAGACGTCCAAAGCTGGCCCCGGCGAGCTAGCAGCGGGAAAACCAGCGCGCCCGCCAGCTGCGTGCGGCGATGCCGGTGGCCCAAACCCAGCTGCAGCTGCCTGATAGTTGTTCATCACTGCGAACACAATATCATCACTTTATCCATATAGCCAGCCTACTCTAAGTAATAACAACAACTGCCTCGCAATTATTCATTAACTTTTAAATAATTTTTGGACATCTTTTATAATATTACTGTAATTCTTTCGCGTTAAAAATGCAATAAATTTTTATGGTCTGTCAGCCTATCGATACATGAACAACATCATTATTCGTATACGTAAATATATTGTTATATAAGAATCTCATAAATTTTTTATCAAATGTGTATTTAACAAATCGTAGTCTCTATATAGATTAAAGAATATATATTTCGGTAATCGACGCAATATTACTATATGAATAGCATGTAAAACGACCTTAATCTCATGATGTTAAATCTTTAATATTTAAACACACCTAAAATTTGTCAACTATCAATTAGTTTTTAGTTTGAAAGTTAACTAACACAGTGACCAGCTGGAGTTAAATTTTCAAATGTAATAGTTATTTCAACAGTTTAATTGGAGACAATGATTGACAGCATTTTTAAAGTGAAGGAACTACAAGGGGTCTCTCTATCATCACAGACCATTTTCACAGTTTGTTTTTAGAGATCATCAGTCCCAAATAAGGATTTAACAAAATAAGTAACAAATAACATATTAGTAATACGGCAGAAAGAAAACAACAGTTAATTCCAAATAGACTTCGTATTAGTACTGAATTATATGAATTAAATGACTTTACCTTATAGTGTATTAAATGTGAAGACGTGTGCACTAACTGATACGATGTTATATTTTCAGGAGTGTTTTAAACCAGTTTTAAAAGAGGGTAGTTAAGTATTCTTTTTTAACGTGTAAATTACGATTTCAAAATTGTGTATTAAGAATTAGTATTTTAAATTCGTAATTTTTTTAAATGCATTTAAAATTTATGTATTTTTATTCACTGATCATTGTAATAATTTTGTGTACGTCATAATAATAATTCCAGCAAAGTTCAATTCATTAGTAACTAGAATCAGATTGACTCTTCTATAGTGCCATCGTTCAACTTCGTGGGTTTCAAAATTATAGTGCGATCAAAAGTTATGGCTGTGAAGAAATATTTCAGGCACATTTGGAAAAATGAATACCGGAATAAATAATGTGTGTGAGATTTACGAGAACGAAACCGGCTTGGTTTGTCGCCTGTGTAGTCGGTTAAGGCGGCCTCACCTGAGAGAGCCTGCGCGAGCAGCGGTGTGTTGTTGTTCGGTGTGAGTTGGCCGTTGGTCAGGTCAACTGCAAACATACACATGATTCGCATATCTTCGTGAACGCGGGTCGCAAATGATCCGTTAGTCACAATTTTCTAACATCCATGACTGAACCATCAACATCGTGTTCCAAACGCAACCTATACGAATAGTCTTTCGTAATATTATAGTGACTTGAGCGGTGGCGGCTTGTAATTCGTCCCGAGGGTACTATTTGAAAAGAAACATTAAAGTTCACGTGACATGTTTACTAACGTAAAATTCTAATCTATATGGCGTCGTGTTAAAAGGTTTAATTATAATTTACTCGCATACAAGACAAGCGTTTATTAACTATATTAATTATATCTTCTTTCATTTTTTTGACGCTAAAACAATTTTTATGTGAATAAATCAAAGATGTTTATGCTCTCAATGACTTGTATATTGTAATATTGAATAATAATTGGTTGATTATGTGACTAAGTTACAATATCCGAAGATTGTAGACGTCTCCAGAGCAAAGAAATTGAATGGCGTAAACGCATGAATATTTTGACTAAAGTAGACAGCAAAGTTGACGAATAAAGACGGCGCAAAGATTATATGGTAAGAGAAAAAAAAGATCACGTATGTCACGTGCATTCAAATGAAAAACAGTGCCCGAAGTTTCGCGGGAATAAATCACGGAGGACGAAAAAACTTTTACAAAATATCCAGTAAATTATCCGACGTGAGTTCTCGCTGGCACGCGGTGGTCTGCTTATTGAATAGGGAGCGACATTAGCATACACAGCACGTCGCAGCAGCTTGACGCCGCCCGCTGGTGACTCCCTCCTCGCTCGACACCCTGCTCTAGCCTTTACAGCGCCTTGATTTCCGCACTAATTACTCTTGCGTATTATGGAAACTTTAAAAGCAGAAGAAAACTAATCAGGAATTAAATGATCTCATAGACTTGTTCTGTACTCGTATTTTTCAAATAATTTTATCGTTAACTCTATAATATTGTTATTCGTTCGGAAGTATGAACAGAAAAGTGCTTTAAAACAAAACATAGAGACAAAGATTGGAGAGGAAACATTAATATTAGCGCCATTTTGCTTGCTCATAGCATCACCATTAGCCCTATTGGCTTATACGACAAATTTTAATTTTGTTAGATGCGCGAGTTATGATTTAGTGTGAAAAATGAAGGTCCGCGGCAGCGCCAGGTGATTACCGGCCCGAGAGTGACTTTGCGAAAAAAGTACAAAATAAGTAATGGAGGATGAATGATAGATGGCGTGGCGGGTAGCCGCCTTTCGACCGTTCTCGTTCGCTGGCCGGCTCCGAAATGCTGACACACTTTAATAACATTACGTAGCGACGTGAGAGGCTATTCGAGGGTCGTCCCTTAATAAATAAGAATTTGAGAGGTATCGCAGACACGTTTACCAATCGTTAAAGTTCCCATCGAGCGTACTATATTCCTCCCTATTGTAACTGAGCTCTTCAGTTATATCTACTGAACAGGTGCTCTACGCACATGTTATGCTTATTATGATTTTTATCGTAGTTTTCAATCGCATACAGCGTTCAATATAATTATTGTAAAGTGATTTAGATACATGGGTACAAATATTCGAACGTTACAGCAAACTAACGGCTTCAATTTCACTTCACGGTTCAAAACACAGCGAACAAAGTCACAAGCAGACGCAACTAAACTTGCGCTTCAGGCGTGTTCCTGACCTCAAATAATTTACGACTTAAACAATTCACTTAACAGACAAACAGCGTGAGTAGCAAGTCCGTAGCTATGTACACCGACCGTCTCTGTTTCGGACGTTAACTTCGCTTACAGCAGAGAACATTTAGTTTGTGTCGATACTAGATAAATTTGTTATAAATATATCAAAAACTAAATTAACTTAAAAGCTGCAAATCACCGTATCATTATAACTGTTATTTCCTCCTAATTGGGTATGTGAATGGCAAAGTAAAACTGAAGACGTCAACTCAGAAATCAAATTGGAAAGACATACATAAAACAGATCAGGTTTCCAATTTTATCAGCTTGTTTATTACGGACTACGACCTTTTTATAGGGGCAAACGTAATTCGCACCCTTAGTTTGTCCAATCTCACCTTGGCAAGGAAGCATATATTCATCTATAAATTCAGTTGCCGTCTTGCAAAAGCTATTCGAACTTTCATAATTGCGAAGTTCGGGGAAACTTAATAATTCTTCTTCAGAAGTAGGATGACGGCGGTGCGAAATATTCACAGGGCGTGGTAGCTCAGTAAGACCCACCCTTGTAGACCGTACAAAGATATTGCAGGTTGCTTTTATCTCTTATCTTTTTAACGAAAACTTTTTAATTTATTGTGCATTTTCTACAAAATTAACGTTTTAACAGAGATAATACGTAATTATAATTAAGGAATTGATATATTATGCGGGAAGAAGAGTGAATAAAAATTTATTTTACATTGGATTACATTACATTTACAGTATTACTATTGTGTTACGTGTACAGCAATATCTAAAAAATCTAAATATTTTACGTTTATATGACGATAGTTAATAAATATTCGGAGAAAAATTTTACATGGTTAAAAAAATTGAGTAGTCACATCTTTCACCTACGAGATCCCAATACTTCATTTCCCACTTGGCGAATTGAAATGTTTTATTTCAGCGTTTACGAGGTCCCGGCTCCGCATACGGATCGCACTACCGAAAACGTATATTTAATAGGTGCCATCAATAACTCGCGGTGGAGATGATACGCCTTGGGGCTTGTCGATCGTTTATCTGCCGGGAGTTTTCTCAATTGCAAATTAATCTAATTTTTATACTGGCTATTGCCGGCCGCCACGCACGCGCTTCCGTCCGCACATTTCTTATTCAGGAAACGGAGGCGCTTAGATTCTCGTGGGAATAAATATCGAACTCGTCAAACACAACCCACGCAATTCACGGAATGGTTCAGTCATAGACAAGGATTTAATATCAGAGTAAACACTTAAAGCACATTTAAAAAGCATAAGGAAAATATATAAACACATCCGAGAAAACACAATTTTATCAGATTAATTTCAAATTTTATCTACAAAAAACTAAATTTTGAATTCATTAAACTTCTACCAATTTTCAAAACTCATTAATCGCTTGTAGAGCTCCGTTTAAATATCTACATGAACTACGACAAAGGTATGTTACTATTCTATTTACAAAATTGAATTTGAACTAAGTAATTTGTCTAATTGCGTTGAAGATTTTACATGAAAGATCCACGTAAAGGTTTGCCTAAGGCATTACAAAATATTTACTTAATTTACTATTCTAGAAATTTCACTTAAAACTAATACCATTATTACTTAAATACAAACAAAACGAGATTGCACCACCCATTACTATAGATTTACCAAATTGTTTCTATATCTATTCACTTACATTTCTACCTACTGTAAAGTTTTTTTTTGAAAGCTGTTTTTATTTTTATATCAAATTTTATAAATTTTCTATCCTACAAATAACTGTGTATCGAAGACGCCATAAATTTTGAAGCATTACTAAGTACAATGTAAAACGCCTGTATAATTGTAAATAACTAATTCTAGACTATTGAAAAATCCGCTAGATACATTAGTAGTTGCCAGATTGAGTCTACAAATTGCGGTTACGTACATTGTTCCTTTTTCTCATTCTAATTTCTTCTTCTAATCTAGTATCTATAATTTCGTCTATTTTTTCTAATACAATTTTTTTTTCAATTGCGCCTTACTATTAAACTTCTACCACACTTTAATTTTTACGAAAAACTTCACAAACAATAACCTTAGAGGCCATTGTATTGCCTACTCTATGCTAATTTTTCAAATTGCCACAGAGCGGAATAAATTACTTATATGTTCAAAATAAACGTTACTCGCCCTATTGATGATGTGGACGTCAAACTTCTTTCACCGAACTGCTGTTACTTCTTGCATTCAACGCGACACTTTATTCTATACTTTCATTATATAGTGACTAAAATGCACTAATTTATTATCTGTAGTTCAGCCCTATATCCTATATGGGAGTGCATGTGTACTCAAAACTGTCAATTAACTGTCAAATTAACAAAATTTGTTACATATTAATGCACGTCTAATACCATGGGGAAAGAGGGCTCACTATCGTTCTGGTTTTTTTTATCAAGGATTCGTGCTTAAATCGACAGTATCTAGAAGAGATTAGTATGCTAATAGAACTGATTAAATGGTCTTCCGGAACGATTTTCCGACATTATATTTCTACATAAAATTTTATGGGCAATGGAGCTTGCTAGACTAGCGTATTGAAGTATACACAAAATCTAGATATAAAAACATAACATAAAATCTAACTAAAATTAAAACATAATTATTCTGACTCATCCAAACACAGCGCCCTCAAGTCTAAGGCGGCAATATCGCCAAATGCTAAGGCGCATCTATGTACTAGTTTACAGGAGGAACTAAGAATTGTCGAGTAGCGCGAAATAAAGTGGTACTGCGCCCCGACCTAAGAAACAAGCTCTAAACGATACAATTACTAACACAGTTAACGGTCAAATATCCTAAATTACAAATGGAGTTGGCACTGTAGGCGACACGCGGGCACTCGCTGCCGCGGCACCTAATTATTTGGATTCAAGCCGACGGTTATGCGACCATGAGCATTTCCCTTATAATCCATTAATTTGTATATAATTTTCTTTTCTCATAAACTGTGTTAATCGTTAATAAAAATAACGAGTACAAAGGAACAGTAGGAATAGGCTAAGATTTAGCATTGTAGTTGGTAAATAAGACAGAGCTATGGAAAGTAGTTGTGTGGATGTGTTCGGTCGCGGGTTGCATTCTGAGGGTGGGCGTGTTGAATTTGAGGAATGTCTGAGATGCGGTGGCGGGCGGCCCGCGGTCGTACGTGCCTTGGCACCATCGGGAGCCGAACCACACGGCACACGCAAAACTCGAGTGCTTTACGGACCGCAAATAACCATAATGCCGGCTTCTAAGTGCGAGTTACACTGTTCGCTTATATGCTTACCGGGTTGTTGTGTAGGCACACGCCGCGTACACCACCCTGCTTTTGCCGCGTTGGATGAGTCAGAAAAAAAGAACCGTTAAAAACGTTCAGATTGCATGCCTGAGTGCTTAAAACATCTTTGTATCAAAGTACGTAGAGTTGGTTGCAAGCTAGCCAACTCCATGCTAACACACTATCTCTTCTAGTTTATTTAAGTTGCAATCGATATGCGAATGCCAAATAACTCAGGTCGCAATCGACCTCGACAAATGTAGAAGTGATCAGTTGGTCAATAACGATAAAACTTTTTGCTTATACAACGGCTTTCTTTATTTTAAAATATAGCGGCTTCACAATATCATAAACCTTAAGATTAGAGTATTTAAGACGATATGTCAAAACAGCGATTAGAACAATACTAGACTTAAATATAAAGGTTTTAATACATTAAAAATTTGACAAAAGGGTTACACAAAACTATGTAAGGACTTGGGCAAAATGCTCGATAAGTTCCTAAAACCTTATTTCATATTTAATTGGAATTACTTCCTGAGGGAAACCGCATTTATAATTTTAATTTAAACCGAAAAACTATGCTTAGACCGTGCTACAAGGGCGTACCTAGTCGGGCGAATCAGTAAGCACACGCATCTGCGAAATCGAGCTACTTTTTAAAAAAAGTATTTCGGGTATTTTGCGACATTGCATTCCTCGGTCTAATTCCGTGTAGGGGAAATTAAGGGCGTTGTACTAAATAGATCGTTAAATTGAAGAAAGAGGTTTATTAAGTTTTCCGAAGATATTTCCGATTTCTATGAACGGTTGTTCCGAGTGATAGATTGGTTTAGTGGTGTTGAGCGGCGGTAGTGAAGTGGCGGGCGCAGCGTAGGTCCTCCGGGGCCCGAAGGCCCGCTTGCCTACGAGGTCTGCCCGAGAGCACCCGGGTTTACGTACTCCGCACCGACCAAGAGTCGACTTTCCGGCGGAATTACTCCCACTACACCTGAAGCAACAAAATAAAAAAAAAGCTACAAAGCCGGCAGCGGAACTTCACCGACGGCACCGTTGAGTTTAAATAAAACATACAAAAACAATCACTCAAAAAGAGCTCATTCATAAACTTCTCATCGGCTATTTTGCGACTTTTCACAAATTAACGTAGCAGTAAAAATAATAAAAAAAACAAATTACCAAAAGAAAACCATTACTAGATATAACCAAAGAAGATCTCACTATTCCACTCTATCATCGAATCTTTATGGGAAAACTTTAAATTGATCATTTTCGACGGTTTGCTATTACTGAATATATTTAGACACGCACAAAGTGATAGGCGTTTTTGTTTTTGGTACTAATAAAACCCTATTTGCAACACGCACAACCACGATGCAGGGAAAAAGGGGACAACATGTTGTTATTACATACTGATTCAATAATAATAGAACTTCAGGTAGCGTTACTTACTGAATAATTTACTTCGTATTAGTATATTTAAGCACGCAATAGGACAAATTACAGGGCACATTTCAAATGGCTAGATATCGCATATTCGTTAAATACACTGAATAAAGGAGAATCAGCTTTTGACACCTTACATTTAACGGCACCACACGTCTTTATATTTATAAGAGTATTCCTTACAGTATTTGAAGCTTAAATCGTATGACTAGTTTAGAGGATGGCGATACGGACGGTCGCACAAGTAGCGATTTAATGTTTGAAGTTCATTTAACTTATTTACGTAATAATTTTGATAGAATATATTAATTTTGACGAACGTATTCATGCGAGGCTAGATTATGAAGCATCGATCTATTGATTTCTTACCGGTTATCCCATTCATACTTAATCAAAGACCGTAAACCGTTTAATGATAAAATTTAACACGAAAAAGGTGACGTAAAATATACACATCCAAAAATAATTCACAACAATAACGATAAATATAAATATCAATAACATTGTTAAAGCAGTGTAAATATTTAAAATATATAAGAGAAATAACTTTAAAATTAAAAGTATTACTAATTAAGTATACATTATTAAGTTTAGCAAATACTCGAATAGGTAATAAAATAACACATTTGAAGCTCGATCTTATAATTTATTCTTTTAGTTATAAATAAATAAATGAAGGTCTAAACTATAACTAGAAATACAATTAGCTACAAAAATGAAATACTATGTCGTTTGGTAATTCCTACTCATCCTCTAAACTTAGTAATTAGAGAAACTATAGTTTAGTAGTCTATATTTCTTATCTAGTATAATTTATCCTAATTTCCTAGTTGCAAAAGTTGACCGAACACAACATTAACCTATAAGAGTAATGACGTGATATCACAAAATAAGATAGACTAATTTTTTTGCCCTGTTAAGACACAGTATTATTCTCAGCATTTTGTAACATAATGTACTGATAATTAAGGAATAACTTTTTGTTGACATTTTATACCATATTATTCGAATATACTGTCATTATGCTACTCGAGTTTGTAAAGTTTTTTTGATATCGGAATGAAAGTACGCAAAAGTTTGTATAACTGGTTATTCTTGTAACCTGTCGTATAACACTAAAGATCATAAAATAGCAATAAAAATCAATAAAGTTTATCAATGTTAAAATTTAAAAAAAAAACAAGAATATATCTTGAAGTTGTGTCCGGTCTTATCTATACCTATGAAAATCCAAATTCTACTCGCTACCGCATGCTGTGATACACTTGCATGTATGTTAATAATTTTAAACGCTATTAATTATATTATATCTAATTTAATAAAATGGAAAGAGTCGAAACATCTACCTATTTCTACATCTACCTCCTACACGCTATTCAAGTGTTCTAAATATTTTCTGATCTAAATATCATAATAGATATGCAATTATGGTTAATTTCGCCTCGATTTTTTTAATGAACGGCATATTCCTGTGAACTTTTCATTGCCTATAAATTACTTTGGTAATTAACGCAGTAATTCCGTATAAATTCAGATAAGAAGTATCGTTACAGTAAACGATAGTTACAAAGATAATCATTTTAAGAAATTGAAATGTAATTTAAAATTTTTTCTTATTAAATGTTAAATTTCATTCAGTTGATTCATAGGAAAACATGACAGCGCGTGATACTATGTTAAATTCGAAGTTAAACGAAATCGTATTAAACGGATGAGGGTAATCGGACATTAAACAAAACTTTTAATTCACTTAAGAGAATTGTCATTAAATAACGAAATAAATTCTGTATTGAATGAAGAAAATTAGTGCGTCATTTCACAAGTATGCGCGTTATCTTAGTCATTAAGATAAACTTATCGTTACTACATATGTAGGTTTACGGTTACAAAAGAAAATTTAAGCAAATCTGAAACAGCAGCAGCTATAGATATTTTCATAGACAGGTGAGTTGCGTTTCATAACGCCATTAATTTGAAGGCTTTGTGCGTACGTACACCTGCGTAATTACTGAAGCGGGCCATTGTTCCATTACGTTTACAATTGAACTATCGTGCACGTTTTTTTTTCGTAAACGCTTGAAACTCATTTCTCGCGTTCTGCGAAATACAATCAAAATTGCAGAATAATTGATTAACGAGACGATTTGCCTGAAATACATGTATTTTTTAGCGAAAACTTATGTTAATAAATAAAGTAATTTTAAAATGCGCATCATGACTCTGTAATCAGATCAAAGAGTTACCTAATATCAGCAAGATAAAAAAATAAACTTATTATTTCAATTACGGCAAGCTGAACACATTGAAAGAACAAATACGTGAAAGCTATTTGACCAGCTGTACCCAGCCCCGCGCTCAGCGATCGGGAAGCTAACAGACGCGCCCGATCGAACCGCAGGTTTTTTTTTGTTAGTTTTTCATTAGATAAAACAACAAAGAGTAATAACAGTAACGAAAAAATTAATATTCAGGTCTAATTCGACGGAATCGACGAAAATCCTCTGGAGCCTACGTTTAATTAGTGGAAATTCTTTTTCGTCCTTCCAGAGATTTACATAGAAGTCACCACAAAAAGGACGTCACTTTCTCCGTACTTTTATTTGAATCTGTTTAAATCTCTTTTAAAGGCTTTCACTGTTAATGAGGAGTGGGTGATAGCACGGTACTATCCGGCGCGGCCACGGACTTGGCGGGGTGCAGCGGGGGTAGGCGGCGGGAGGGGACAGGCGCGGTCGTCGGGATGGGGCTGCGAGCCGCGCGAAGTCGAACGCGATATTTGTACGCAAGTATTTACTTGACGCCTAGCATTTGAGAATCGTTAGGGCAAATCGTCAGTAAACATGAAGCTAGGCGCTCCGTCTGGCCGGAATATCTCGACAAAATTCTGCAAATAAACAGCATAAAGAATTTCTCAAAACTTGGACGTTTTGTAATTGACAGCATGGCAGATTTATCTAGATGGCTCAGTCATTGTTAGAGGTGTTAACTTGTTATCAAAGTTGTTAGAGGAGTTCACACGAACTTTTGCCGTTGCCTTAGCACGAGTTAGGAAGTAAAGACATAGTCACCGTAGCTATAGGTTACAAAGGCGTATGCGGTGTTAAGGTTTAAAACGATTGGAGAGTAAGTCGGTAAGCGAATTAGTGCCGATGTCGTATCGTTAACGGTTAGTAGAATGCATTGTCGCCGGCGCGAGTTCACAGATGCATGGCGTGTACATTGTAAACCCCACTGAGCTCGAGTGGGTGGTATGGCAAGAGTGTCGCCAGGTGGTGATAGTGGTTTCCGGAAAGTTGGTGGTGCAAGCTCGCGAGGGGATTACCTGCTGGGTATGGCAGCCCGAAGCTAGGATAGCCCGAATAGCTACGTCCAGCCGCATAGGCGGCGTACGCTGCGGGAAAACCTGTGAAACAAACAATAACACATTATTCGCAGAAAAAACACCGCTTAGAAGCGTTGAAAAGCAGGGTTAATTATCAGATTGCATGTTTTCCTTTGACGCCGTTTCAATACAATTGTTGTAATTACTGAAGCGCCGATTATTATTTTTGATCGATATAAACTTTGGCATGGAACGCGTGTCCTAATGGCCCAATTCCAAAATAGTACAATCGCATAGGTATACGTAAAATGTATCAAACAAGCTTAGCGCTACCTCATTTTGGACCATGTCCAGTTGATATTCCGTAAACATCGTTAAACGTGCTATGGGAGTATACAAACAAAAATTTCAAAATAAAAACGGAAGAAGTTTCTTGAGTGTTCCGTTGTTTTAATGCTACGTTACAAAGATCTATACTAATTCATTATTACTTAAATCTACAAATAAAAATCTACTAGAGATTGGTACAAGAGATCATGTTTGGTACATTCCGTTCAGAATATGAATATAAATTTTGTTTAAAATATTAAAGTGCATTGCGTATTTGTAAAATGAATGATGGCCAAAGCGCCGGCAGAGACTGATATGATTACCACACCGGATCGTTTATCACATTATTGCCAATCAAAATAGTGTATCTGTCAGACTCCGTGATCCATCACGGGAGATGGACGTGCATTTTGCGCAACATCGCAGTGTTCAATAATCGGTAAATAAATTACGTATTTCACCTGCTAATAGTTTATAATGTTTCAATTAGACAACGCCATGATCCGTTTTGGTATGAAATAACAACCTGATGAAAGTTAAAACGTATGGTTTAAGAAAGTTTCCGGTTTGGTGCGTCACATGATTGAAATAGAAGGAATATAGCAAAAATGGAGGTTGCTAAAAATTTTAAAAAGAACTTACCGTCAGGAAGAGCACCCAATGACCACATGAAATCTAGAAATGTAAAAACATTTACATAAATTGATCGATTCTTAAACCTTACATTAATTATGTGTGAATATATATTCGTAACATCTTTTTAAGTAGAGTGCCACGAGACACTATTTTGCTTGGCGAATTTTATCTACCACAAACACTTAACGTAAAGTATATTGGATGAAATTTATATCATATAGCTAATTTGTAACATTCACATTCCTAAAATTTCACTACTAACAATATGACTAGATGGTATTTAATGGGGTATGTTAGTTGATATATTTATCACCGTAAATGACAATATTACATTTTTATTTAACACGTTAATCTATTCTACACATTGTTAGTCTAAATCTAAACATGTTAAACAAACAGACATCTTTAAATGTTTTAGAAATGATATTTATTAATCTATATTCTACCATAAATTTCTAATATATATATATAT
>DWIC01000119.1:0-15641 GCA_018248135.1 Battus belus
ATGACTATGTATATATGTAAAAAGCAATTATTTAAGCGGCGCTGTGTGGTACCTGTGTGGTAGCCTTGATGTATTCCTAATGTAAGAATGCAATTCGTCTTTCGACGCCAGATATATACATATCAGATTTTAAGTCTAAAAGTACACAAATTATGCATTAACTGAAAATAACAAATCTCAGTTCCTAATTATTAAGCGTCCCTTGGTATTTAATTCATAGATTGTGACGTCACCTCAGTTCTTCATTACTGCACCTATCACGTGAAGCCGTCTGCCCGTGTTCTTACCGTAAAACAATATACCATAATATCTCATATCCCAAGGTTATCAACGTAAAGTAGGATTTTGGTGGGATAAAGTGTAATCTATGGAGCGTATCACTTACTATCGCACATAGGTGACCGTATTAAATGTCTAGTCACGACTGCATTTACGCCGCCAGCGCCTAGTACACAACACAGTCGAGTTAAAGCTCAAGGTCGCATTTGCCATTGTTGGAGCGTGGCACGCGCAAACGCAGCCATTGTGCATTGGTGTGAACACAACCGGGTGCCAACACTTTTTGCTACTTAATTGAATTAGTAAAAACTTCGTCTATGTAGGTTATTCTGTTACACAAACCTTTTTTGCCACAAGACGATTACAATCGATGTCGAAATGGCTCAAGCCATTGCGTTATGTTGATGAGGAGTGCTATATACGATACGTGCGAGATAAGAAAATCAATAATTATCTTAAATCAAAGTGTATAAAAATTATTTTATAGGTTTTAAAAAATTTAAACATACGTGATTCTAACTTTTAGACGCTCATGTCGTCCATTGTGCACGAAAATGTTAATTGGTAATCTAGTATATATTAATTATTAGATCATTTGATATAATTTCCATGAATATATATATAATAGGTAACTAACGACACATACCATAACAATAAAACACAGTACAAATTCTTTTAGTTATTTAATAAGAAGAAAGGAATGAGGACGAGAGGGAGATGATCTTTGAAGCTGATTTTGGTTACCATGTTTAAAGACAGCGCCTCTCAAATGATAAATACGTCCAATCGAAAGATAAATGAGTACATTAATCTCGTCGCTAGCGCCGCGAACATCGTTTGTCATAGCCGGCGCGCAATCGATCGCGATTTTATACAATTAGCCTTTTGTCGACGGGTGATCAGGTTTCTAACAAATGCCACTTCCCCATTTGTCGTAATCCTATTTACCAGGCTTTGGATACCCGACGCATATAAACCAAGGGGAAACCGTTGCGTGCAAATGACTTAGCTATGACAAGATTCAATAGATCAAAAAAGTAGTTGCGTGTTTGAGCCAATATAGGTAAAGGTAAAAGCGGAGTTAGAGTAATCGTTGACAGGGAGATGATGGATAGTTGGTCTGTATCGGGTATCACAGCAATGGATATTTGTGCGGACGGTGATAGTGTTGAATTTATCGAGCGTCACTTATTAATGAGATGTGATAAATCATGGATGGGGGATAGGGGAGTCCACCCCTCCCCTATCCCCCATCCATGATTTATCACGATGATGAGGAAGCTGGTTCGGTGAATGATATCGGCGGAAATGGATATTGCGATAAGTGCGCGTGCGCAACGCGATAACATCGCCAAGCGCTTTGTGTCAGCGGAATAAGATGCTTAGATGAATAATATTTGGTGTAAGAATTTGTAGTTATTTCAAGAGTTATTTGTAGTTAGTTGAGAAAGTCGAGCGCTAGGAAATCGGTCGTGCACAACAATCAACGCGTGCCGTGGATATATTTACTAACGGAATGTAATCATACGTCGTGTAAAAGGCAGTAAAGAGCGGCATTTACGAGCGCGCATAATACGGCAAACCGTTAGGACGCCAACAGTGGCCATAAAGAGGGAGATGTGCGAGATTTGACAGGCGCGGTCAGGCCGCTCGGCCAAGTTTCCGTATTGCCCATCTACGGGAGACACGAAACACGCATTAGCCGCCCTTTGTCCGTGTTTCCCCGCCGGCCCTAACTGTAAACTCGTGGCGACTGACAGCATTTCGTATTCCGCTCGCGCGAGGACCGAGTCGTTGGCGTTCAGTAAATTACGATTATATCGGGAAAAGGGGGCTTCCAGCGAGCTCGTGAAGGCCTCAGCCCGCATCGGGCGCGAGCTAGCGGTCCCGCGCGCCCGTGACCTGCACCGATGTAGGTCACTGTCAGCCGATGACGAATTTTACGATAACTGCTCTTTGCGAAACGGACATTGGCAAAATTTCAAAATCGTTACGGCGTCTGTAGTAAGTCTCATGGCCGTGACTTCGGGAACTATGAGTCACACCCAACTCTGGAATCGCGTCCATTGTGACGTGTCAGTCGCATTTTCGAGCATTAGATTAATCATTAGCAATTTCGACTTAAACATAACACGTTAGAGTCGTTTCTTCGGAATACAGCACTCGGCACGGGAGCGTCTGGATTCTATGCTATGTTATTTTAATTTTAGAATAACGGAAACGGTGGGTCCGGCGTCGACGTCTCGCGTCTCGTTTATTTTCCCCTCGGCCTTCGCATGAATGGGATGCCGGGCGGTCAACGATCGGACGGCATCAATTCGTTCATCGAGTCGCGGACGTTATAGTAGTAACGAATGGTTTTATGAGGCATTAAGATGTGAGCGCGGGCACTCGGGCGACGTTCCCGGGACGACGTATATTGTCGGTTCATCGAACGAGAACTAAAGTGAAAGTGGCCGGGCGACAACTCCGAGTAGAGCTCGCGGCACCCGGGAATCGACACCGACGTGCATCGGCAGCGGGGTAATCGATTAGTATCGACTTTTAATCTATCGCTTGTTAGATGCACTTAAGCGCAGTCGACGTTGCGAACGATGGCTGCTTTATCGCGGCGCGCCGATTAGATTTCGAAGCAAGAAGCGCTCCCACTAAGCACAATGGGATTTTAAAGTCGCGATATTTATACAAATGCGACAGTGTTGCGCATTAAAATAATGTATTTATTGAATGGTCATCGCATTAGCGAGCGCTGCACGCGGCCGTTAAGTGTTCGAGTTTATCTTAATGCGGTGCTGTAATGACGCCGGAGATTTTATCTCGGGAGTAATCATCCGCGCCGCATCGCGACGCAGTCTGTGCGTGGACGCACTTAATGCAAGCCTCCGCTCCACCCGGCCACATTTCGCTTGGTTTCTACTGTAATAATGACTAACGTTAAAGCACTTAGATCCGCGCCGCAGTTCATTGTTTGTGTTGGATTTGAACTAAAGGTCGACGAAACTTCAGATCTTGCCGAGTAATATTGAGTGTTGTACGATAGCTGGTACATTACTGCAATGAATATGTATGTAATAAACATTTGGAAAACCAACTAATGTTGAGACTTTAAGACTACCAACCACGCGCGGAGTAATAAAAAAAACTTGTGGAATTTATCTGTTGACAAGTACTAACGGTAGAAACTTAAAATGCAATCTGTTCTGAAAAATTTCTTTTAATTATTAAATTTTAAAAATTGTAAGATTCGATAATAAAAATAATGTCAGAAATAAACAAATTTAAAATTCAGTTTCTCAAGAAAAAAATATGAAGATTATGCATATTAAAATTGGTAAAAGTAACAAAAAAATATAGATTTACTATACATTTGTTAGTAAGTTTATATTCGTATATTATATGTAAACAATATGAAATAATTTTAATATTTTCTATTAGCTATAACTTTGATTAGTTGTTTAAAATCATGCGATTATAACTTTTACAACAAACGTAAATGTTACAAAAGAATTCTTGATTTACTTCACGTACGTGTTAAAAATTACAGCGCTGATCATATTACTTTGTGAAAAACATATGGAACCCGCAAGAGCCAAGGCCATAAGTCACGTGTCCCTTCTTTTTAGGGCCGCACAGATGTAGCGCCTGAGAAAAACAAAGTGCGCGGAGGTGTTTACACGATTCGCGTTCCGCGTACCACGTAAATTATTCAGATGTAATACATTAACGTTAAAATATGCGGCGGGCGGTCGCTTTGTGCGGCGTTTTGTGCGTAGATAACGCGGCGGCTTAGATAACGCGCGCCAAACGTTCCGACGCGGGAGACACCTGTTCTTACGCTCACATGAGATTAATTAGGGAGTGATAACTGAATCCACAACGCGAGCGTATAAAATAAAAAAAATTGTCACAATGACCGCACTATTTTAATAATTCTGACTGCCCCTATCTCATTTGTACAAATATCGTTTTGATAGGGTGAAATGTCACTAGATTTCAATAAAATTTTATATTATATTTTGTAATAACTGCGCTGGATTGACGATCCGATCGTACCCGTGTACCGCGAATGTTACCTGATTTTATATACTGCGCATCAGTCTAGTTGTGTTTATTGTAAAACCGCAACTCGTCGTTGCAGCCTATAAACGCAGGCATAGGCCTCCCCCAAAGATATGTTATCGTCCTCTGAAATTTCTTTTGTGAGCAGTGGCGATCCAATAATATTGTATTGTGTTGTTACACTTATTCCTCTCCTGGGATATTATAAGTTTAATCTCACAACAAATATGTGTACGCAAGGCACAGTTGGTGGATGTAATGAATTTTCACGTTTACGTAATAATTTCTTTAAGGATTGGCATTTCATTGCAGGCGAGTTGGCGATTGAGTTGGCGCAGTTTGTTACTATGGTACGTAGTTATGCTGCCAAGTCACAAAGTGTCAATTATCCAAGATGTACCACGGGAAAGTCTCAGTCCTTACCGCTAAGCATTCACTGCTCCTCACTCCTACCATATCTTCATCATGCTTTGTTACTAAATTCAACTACGAGAGACTATCAAGTATGCTGACCATGGGATAAAATCTTTAATTCAATATTTGTAATTGTCAATCAGATTGTAATACATGTTTATGTTTTAATTTCGTCTCTATTGATTACGAATGGTTTACTGATCAAATTCTCGTTCAAATGAACTGCTGTGACTGGAAAGATTAGCAACAAGCTGTGCAAAAGTAAATTTTTAAATATATTTTTTTAATTTATCAATTAAAAAGTTGCTCTAAGCAAAACAAGTATACTAACGATGTGATGTGATCGTTAATTATCGAAAACAACGTGGTTACAAGCGGTAGGCGCAATTAGCAAGCATTGTACATTCGAGCTCTCAATTTATTAAATGAACGAATTCAATTGCAGTTTGCAATGGAAAAATTAAGTGCAAACATGAATACACAATTACAGGCGGGCGGAGAACTTTTTTTGTCTCAATTACAAGTCGACCGTGGGTGTTCGCAGAAACTATAACGTTGAATAAATGGCGAACTTATCTGCAATCATTGCTACCAGTCCTATTTAAAACTGTGTGCATTATTCATTTTTATAACTTAATACTAAAGACAGAGAAATACGTGATGTTATTATGAATGACGGTACATGGTTTTATAGCAAAAATCTACAATATATGGTTGCACTTAATCGCATCATGTTAACTCTACAATTCCATTTGGTACGCTACTCTTATAAATTTAAACAATTATACAGGATGATTAGTTATAGATGTAAAAAGTTTTTGCACTTGAAAAATGTCGTGTTTTTTATAATTTTTTACAATGAGATGCGATAGAATAACTTCCGGCAATAAAAAGTCTGCGAGGATTGATAGTAAACAATAAATAAATTTAATATGTAGTAATCTGAAATCTTAAAACGCACTTTGTGACCATATTATCATACTGTTATTTATTATTTTTGAAACTATCGAAATCATTGGTGGATCATATATTACTCGACAACATATAAGCTCTTTAAAGCTTCTACACATATAACCAGTCAAGTTGTAAGTATATATAAAGATGCATAAACAAAAGAGCGCATATACATGTTTGTTTACAGTAGTTGTTGTTGCATCGCTCTAATCTGTCTACAGTTTAACGTTTCGAACTCCAGTGTATTTTTCCTCATAAACAAGTGACATTACACATTCTAAACTAAGTCTTAGCTCAGATAATCCCCTCGTTTAGTACTGAAGCTGAAATTACTGGTTACATGTAAATGTAGCCTGCAGATATAAAATGAAGTGCATAGTTAGAAGTTGCATTATATGAAATCGTGCTTCATTTTTGACGCGGGTTTTCGAAGCTACTTTTTAGGCTAATAATATATTTTAATTATACTTAAAACCAGTGCCGCCCTCACAACATTGCGGTGATAAACTTTGTCTTATCAGCTGATCGCTACTATGACCGGTCTTGCACCGCCCGCATCCAGTGAAAACCCGCCACGTTAACTAAGTCGTTGGTCCACCAGGTGGAGGTGATAATAAAATTTTATAAAACAATATTTTGCAGTCTCCACCTAAAGATATATAAATCAATATCTTCAATAGCACCACTCAATAGCTGAGAAACTGCCTAGCAATGGCACCTTTACACCAATAAATATACAGAATAAGTCTCTAGACCCCAAGTCCTACGTCCATACGACTACGTCTACGACCCTAAGTGTTTCCAAAATACTTACGCCCCCCTATGTAACATACATAATATCATCTCGTTACACCCCTGCAGAACATGGGCCCCACCTTAGTAGACACTGGCCTACACGATATTTTGTGAAAATCATTATACTGTAAGCTTAAAGTCTAGTTGCAGATCTTCATGCATATCCTAGATGCATGAATGCATCTGCATGAATCTGTTCTATATGACTCAAAGTATGTGAATGATTCGCAAAAAGTTGTTCTAATAACAAATTTATAAATACTATAAAATAAAAATACTTTGTAAAGTTTTACTGTTCGAAAGTGATATTCAACTCTAACTGTTAAATAGTGGACAGAGACGAGCAACAATGCCACTTGATAGTGTTATAGAGGACTTGCGCACTTAAGTTGTTTGTCATGAAGGACAATATTGTGATTTGCATTGCCTACGTTTATAAATATAATAAATCAAATTGGTTTTTAGGTATCTCTATATTTAAATTATATAAAGCATGAAAATATTAAAAATGAAACACTTTACAAGTCTTCATTAGCGACAGCCGGAGCAGAAGAAATGTCATATCAATTGCTTCAACGTCTTCAAATTTACCTGGAACAAAAAATATTATAATTTATTAAAGATGTCTAATTACTATATTTATAGTGGTATTTAGTAAGGAAACTATGTAAGGTTTCTACTGAATAAATAAATATAATCGTAGATTAGTAAAACAATTAATTAAGAAGGTGCAATAAACTTGCAGACAATTCGTCGTCGCATAGGCAAAGTCCAAAGATATCTATAGAGGAATATACCATAATCGACACGCTTGGAAGGCGGGTAGGTGATCGCACTCTAGTATTACGGTACGCAGAAGACACTGTTGCCTGGCCTCTGTAAAGTTATTTGTAAAAACTATAATTAATGCAATTTTTAAAAAAAATGTTGTCCATGATCATTAATTAGGAACTACATTTTCCCGGCGATTTTCCATTACCATTTTAGAAAACACGAGAACTAACTAATTTTACATTCACCCTCTTAAAGATTTTATTACCTATTTACAATGAAATTAAATTCGCAGATTATTTGAATGCGCGGGATTCGCTCACGCCCACCTGCTCTGAAGATCCGAACATGTTTTCGCATATTACACGTTTAGCAAATGCATCTTTTATTGACATTTAATTTACATTGATTTGTAAATCTTTGATTTATATTTTTATTAATAAATGCGGTCCTTTTCAATTTATACATAGTTCTATTATGACGAAGTTCAACGATTGGCTTTTAAAACATTAATGAATAGATAAATTTATTCAAAATTATTAATATAATGCGTCGTGCGCCGTGATTCGGTTGCAGCATCGTGGTTCGGTTCGAGCGATCAGCCATCGGTTCACTAATGTAATTATATTTTGATTGCTTGTCGAATGATTATCATTATAAATTCGATTCGTCACTATTATTATTTCATTAAGCGCCGCGAGCGTGTTGCAACATTCCTTTAAATTACACATAAAACGTAGTCGAACGTAAACGTATGTCCTCGCCATGCTTCCAAACCGAAGCACGTACGCCTGTTTGTTAATTTCGTATCGCGAAAATTCACTAATGGTGTCGCAAATAAAATAAACATCGACACAGTTAACACATGTCTTAAAATAAAGTAAGTTTTAAGAAGTGTGTTAACCGTGTGAACAAACAGTCATAAGTATAAATAGGAGAGCTATGTAGTACTAAAATCTATGAAAACGATAATCTCTTACAGAATAACTTTTACATCATCATATTACATAATTTATTCAACTAACAAAAAGATCTATTTCTACTACTAGAAAATACAAGGAAATTATGATTAGTTTTTTAGGAACTGTAGTTGATATCGTACCCAGAATTTGATTTGGCACGACAAAAACAAGAGCAAGTTATTCAGCTAAGTTCGGCTCT
This sequence comes from Battus belus, assembly GCA_018248135.1. NCBI lineage: Eukaryota > Metazoa > Arthropoda > Insecta > Lepidoptera > Papilionidae > Battus > Battus belus. The sequence goes on from DWIC01000119.1 coordinate 8,434, forward strand.
CAGAGGACTGTGTGAAAGACATGCTTCTACAAAACCGAACCTAGTTATCTTACTCTTTTGTCCGATGTGCCAAATTAAGCGTCGAGTACTATGAAACTTCATGGTGTTGTAAGATGAATCATTTTTAACATGGAACTGATGAATGAAAACATGACACATGTAACATTCATAACATTCTTGTATCGTCATTTTATAAAGTAATAACTATTTTTTATGCTTTTATTGTTTCATCAAAGGTTCATTGTGCTCAAAATGCATATATACTCAGTACTATACATATGTATACGTACCTCGACCAACCCACGCTACTGCCGAGATTAATTGTTCCGATCCCCTGGGAAAATTGATTACGTGCCGCGCTTTGAGAATATTCTTCAGCAAGTACTATACGGTTACGACATACCTGGTAATCGAACGTTGATTCATAGGTACGGAAAATTTATTTGCGTAATAGTTGAATAACAGCATATTTCACTGTGATAATATTGTACGAAAAGAAAGAACAAACACGCAAGAACGGTATTAGAAAATACTTATGCGTTGTTCTATCTGTCAACTCTGGGATATCGCATGTTAAGTGAAAACGTTCTGGTTTTGGATGGGATTTAACCATTTTATTAAGTGACAAATGAAAATCGAATAACCTACGCCCAAATTTTATATAGAAGATTAACGAAAATTCATAATTTTCACAGCTATTTCAACCCTATACTATTATTATTTATACATTTATGGAAGCAACACCTATCAAATTAAGTTTTAAAAGGAGTTCCACTTTCACTGAATCATCCTCTCTAACCTACCTCTAATTTGTTGATTATACGTCCACAAAGTTTCCAAAAGTTAAAATATACCAATGGGGACAGTACACCTGCCCGTGGACAGCGACTTGTCTACGGTACGTCTTCATTGAATGGGTGTATCAACATCATTATTTCACTTGTAGGACGTCTAATGTTAGACAGAGGGCTTCCTTGCAGATTTTCAATAGCACCGGTCGGAAGCGGCATGCATCCAATATCTTCCGACGAACTTAGCAAGATTGTCGGTCACCGTGTGGTTGGACGTCTTAACCTGCTCTTTTTGTCCGTGGTCCCCAAATATATAATAGACTTACTAAGAATACGACAGTGTTCGTAGAATTGTGTTCAGTTATATTCCACAGGCACGTTGATATAAATCATCGTCGGTTAGTCGCTTGCAGAGCGACACAGTCGTAACTATTGCGTCACTTATTAATTAAAACTAATGACGGATTCATCATTCGATGGCGTCGATGGAAATACTATACGAACGCTTCAAACGGATTCATTGAGGCGCAGAAATTCACAGGAATTTCGTAACGTATATTTATTGCATAAATAGCTAAAATTTAAATATGTAAATTAATTTTAAACCTAAACATAACACTTAGGAGCGCTTACACGTAATTTTTTTTTAAGTAATTAATTTTATTCAAAAAACCTTAGCAGTTACTGTCTTAAAATCATTGTACGCTGGTTTTATTCTTAGTTGGCACTCAGTGTAAATGATATAACATCGCTAATGAAACCGGCACATACTTAACAAAATAAACAAAGACAAACTTGGTGATTGGTGAAAAATGTAAGAGCTTTAAAGCTTTATTTTTAATCACCTTGTATAAAGTAGTCCGAATTTTGCAAACGAATTTTCTTTACGATGTTATCACTACGTTATATCTGAAACTATTGATTTTTGAATAAGGTGTACTTTACCTTAATTGACAGCATATGAGCTGTTGATTCGCCCATTTGAAAGCTTATAAACCTATATTCAATCACTCTGTATGCAGTCAGTAGGTAAGCAAAGATGATCAAAGTAGTAAACAAACAGGTTTTTGTTAGTGCACAAATAAACCATATTCACATTATAACGGCATCATACAATGTTCGTTTTGCAATAGTCGTAGATAATTAGAATGTTGGTGCAGCGCAGGTGTTCCCATAACGTAGGACCGAGCGCTAGAAGCGTCGCTTAATATTCATAGAGTCGACCGGGGCCGCGAATAAAGACGTCCAGCTCTCAACGTCCCGTTCCCGTGTCTTCCGACCGGCCGACATCAACTATTGTGCAACGATAAAATATCTGTTACTGGACAGGCAATAAGCGCTCACTCATTTACATAAAAGCCTATTTCACTTAGCAGCCGACGACTCGTCGACTGAAGGGACAGCGCACAGTTAAATCGATATCGGAGATAGTAAAATTGATTTGTATAATTTCTGTATAGTTTTTCAACTACAACTTTGTTGTTCTGATTAAAAACAGAATTAAGAATTATTATAAAATTTTTAATTAATCATGCATTACATTATTATTATTGTTGTGAATTTTATTAGCATTGAGTATGGCATTTAAATTTTTTTTTTCTATTGAACCGAATTGTCTTTTAAAATTTGGTGGGTGTAAATAAACAAATAAAAAATTAATTCCATTACTTCTGCGTTTAAATATGTTTTATGAGCAGATATCCACACTGAAAATGTGTTTACGTGGACAAATGGAAAAAAAGGTGTAAATGAATGATCCAAAAACGTTGTTTGAGAACCATTTGTACTAGAACAGCAATTTAAAATGCTGTAAGTAAAAAATCCATTTAAAAAAACTAATGTGAGTCAATTGATATTGACTTATTAGAAAGTGAGAACAAAATCGGATGGCGTAGTGGGTGGTATCTGTCCAAGACGAGAAGCACCTTTAGTAAAAGTTGCTACCCAATACCTCGTGCCGGCCAGTAAGCATAGTGTGAAGGTGTGCGTGCGCGAGACGTGCGTGTGTGTGCGTGTGTGCGCGTGTCCCCTTACAACCGACTCCGGTGGCCGTCGACATGTCCTCGTCGTAAATTAATATAGAAAGCACTCCCTTTATCTCTCCATGAACTACATAGTACGCAATTGCCATTGATAACTTTACACTAACTTCCTGTGTAATATCATAATTCCTTTGCATTGCAAAATGATATGAACAACAATTAGACGAAAGTGGCATACTCTAAAATCCTCTGCTGTGCCGTAGATTGCTATGGTATATATAATCAGGTAAAAGCCTCGTATGTTGCCTCACTTGCAAAAGAAAACACAAAGAAAGTGCTTTAAAATGCACATCAGAAAAATAAAACACGCTCCTTAATAGTAATCATTGTGCCAGCACGCTCCAATCAAACATCACTTTAATTAGTAAAAACATTCATATTTATGTGCAAAAATACAAACATAACCCGCATAAGAGCAATAACTTATTGATTGAGGCAGAAACATATTGCGGCAATGTAAAGAAAATAATATTTATTATAACGTCTATATCGTAAACTGTCTCTTTTGTTCGAAGCCCTGTCGTAATGCGAATATAACATAAATTATAAAAAATGTCAGATACAATAAAAAGTTACAACCTTCTCCTCATTGCTATGCACTAAACTTGTCTTCTTTATTTGGAAGAAATGCTTATTTTCAAACAGATATGGTAATTGAATAGCGACGCTGTGACCGACCGCCATGGACCAATTAAGTGTATTGATAGCAATAAAACCCTATTTGGATCCCCAGATCCCCACCGAGCGTTCCCTTCGACACCTGATATGGCGAAAACACGTCCACTCGAGATATGACGTGATGTTGTTAATTGATCAATTATATATTTCTTATTGTTAGATGGACAACTTTAACGGTCTTTATGACGAAGAAGTAGATATTGTAAAATAATTAGCTATTTAAGCGACTATTCATTACGACAATTAAGGTTTTAAAAAATAATTTTATCATTAAGTACTTATTTAAGTGTAACTGTTTTTGTTTACATATAAGACATTATATTTATCTGTGGTATTTATGATATGATACGTAATTAAATATAAGAGAAGTATAGTATGTGTGTTGAAATAATTATATATGTGATAAATAATATTCAGTGCTTATGTCAAGATAAAGCGAAATGAATGTTGTTTGAAATCAATGGAAACTGTTTTCTATGACGATATGCAATAGTATCTAAAGGTGGGAGACCTCGAAACGTGGCCATCACGCACAAGGGGCCCCTTTCGGTGCGTCTGAATGGGCGGCCCATTCAAGCCCGCGGGGGCCGCGTTAAAAGCGCCCATTGACGCTGCGCCCATTCAGCCCACGCGGATCACTCGACGTTTGACCTGGCGGTTGGACGTTTGCTGCGCTCCCGTCGACGATGGCTCAGTTCAGCGCACAGAGCGCTCTTTGTTCCGACGCCACTAACGAAATGTTTACGATGTGCAACTGTATACGGAACACAAAATAAAATTAACAGAATTGGTCAATGGGATGAATCCAACAATATTACTTCGAAAAATAACTCTGTAATAAAAATATCCAGAATGTTTTGATACGTATCTTTCATTGCATGTTCTTTTTTAAGGCGAAATACAATATAGCGACTTTGCATTATATAACATTTATAATATTGTTATCACAAATTAGTAAAATACAATAACATCAGAGATATGGACGTGTAATTAGAAAGAATAAATGTCAAAGGGAATTACGTTTAAAAATTTTCTCTTAAGGTTTTTGCTGCATTAAGTACGGAGGCGCAACTGGAGCGCCGTGGGTCATGGGAATGGCAAACACGGAACAAAATCTCGAACAATACCCTCTCGGCTCACATATCGCCGAGGAATGCGACATAATTACACGTTATTTTATTACGGGCTTATTACAATTGTAATTTAATCATTCAGAGCGGTGCGTAGGTCAAGGCACTACAAAACTTTGTTACAAATTGTATACTCCCACTATATCACCGTTAAATTGTAATTTACAAAATAAAATATGTAAATACAATAAAGTGTGGGAAGTATTCTTAAGGTGGGCGCGTGCAAAAACAGGATAGACCTTATTATTTCTTTGGGAACTTTGAATACATTAAGCAATATGTCGACGGATTTCAACATACAAATTACCAACTTTAATGACTGTTGCAAGAGATATGAATAAAAATGCAATAAAACAATGAAATTATTTACGATTACAGCTGTATACGTAAATCTTTATTAGGCAACCGTTTTTTTTTAATTCGGTAGAATCGATACTAATATATATATCGTTCGGAGCTCTCGTCACTCGACCGTTCGTTTCGCATCCTTGACCTGTAAGAAATCGCCACAATACGAAGAAATCGATGACAACGTGGCGTCAGCGCTGTCACCAAGCGAGACAACCTTGTCGAAGTGGAGCCAGCTGATGACGGCGTCGGCTCGCGTCCTCTGTATTAGTAAGACCAATTAGTGACGACTCGATTAATATGGACCGAATATAATCGAAAATAGCTTCCGCCTCCAATAAAGTACGAATTTTGAATATCTTTAAAGTAAAAAAAAATTATATATATACAACTACTCGTTCAAACAAGCCCACTGAATAGAATGCTTGTGTCTCAGAGATATACAAATATGTTACAAATTAGCATTTGATAGCATTAACATATTCTGTTCAATTAATTGCTAAGGAAAACAAAGAAATTTACGGTAATTGGTTAATATGTAAATCTTTCAAAGTGTGAATGTGTTTCTTTTGCTAGCAAATAATATATTATATGAAACACTTTATCCATAAATCCAAAAGGGTCCAGAAATAAAATAAATGACGTAATAATCAAAATTCAGATTACTACACATTAAAAACAAATTCTATCTGTCCCTGTAGACTGGTACTGTCTGAAGTTACTACAATATAATAAATAAATAAATAACAAAATTTTTCAGTGAATGAGGCCATACATTCACCATTTTGAAGCTTTTAGTACTACTACAGCTACTAGCTAGTAGTATTTACTTAATTTATCCTTTTAGACGGATCAAGGATACAACGTCGGACTTAAAATTAGTGCTTTACGCTGCCTATAAAGACCATGGTTATGTAAAGCTTATGTCCGCAACTACGGGAAGAACAACTCCTTTACTTACGCCATGGATTACTCCATGGCGTAAGTAAAGGAGTAAGACACTTGAGGTTTAGGAGTTTATTCTTATTAAATAGTAAAACAGCAATGGACAGGTGTGAGCATGTATCTTCTATTCACACGGCACCACTCAGCGCCACTGAGACGCACTACACGTGCCTCTTCCACTTTCATTAATTCAAGTTCTGGCACGGCCGAGTGCCCCGCTCGCCGGGAACTCGGGTTTCTCAAGTCATCGTGGCAGCAAACATTTGAGTGTCTTTTAAACACGTACCAGGGAAAGGTGTTTACTGCATTTACTGCCTTATATACGCGACATAATAGTAAAGAATAGGATCGATAATCTATAAAAATAGCGGGAATCAACTTCTAGTGTTTCAAATACACTATGCATAGATTTACAGGTATATTATATTATAGATAAACATGGGCAGTCCATATAACGAATATATAGCTGCTGGCGCATTAAGGTTCTGATCACCATAAGGTAATGACGACCACATATCGCCAAACACAAGACGTCCATTCGAAAGTTGGACGAAACGATCTCATAAGGTCATCGGAGGAAATGCTGATACAGACTGCTTCCAACCGATCCTATTACAAAATGCTCAATTAATGATGACATTTGTATCCGATGTTCTTTTAGCACAAAATAGCATAATTTATAATGAATATTTAGTCGAAGTAGTAAGCTCAGTGTATCATTTTTCATCCGAGACGTCGCGAGAGGCGTGAGAAAGGGGATCGTAACGGACTCCGGTCGCCAATTGACCCTAGACAGGCGAATAGCTATCTCTGGTTATGTGTGAGAGAACCTTTGTTTACGGCTCACTGCTATTTGTACGGCCGCTTGTACATCTGAATATTGAGATATCTCTTATGCGTTTCAACTCATTTAAACGAGGACAAGGCAAAAGTTACGTATTACTTCTTATTTCTTTACAATAAAATACACAAATGTTCGATAATGGACAATCAGAAGTGAAATTTAAACATCTATTTAACGTTTTTTTGCCCTAAGAAAACTGGTGAGTTTTCGTTGTCACATACATTCGTCCTTACCCAAATAGATCATATTAGGTATTAGTATGTCATATTCTTATCTATATATTTGTTTAAACTGGTCAATGTGAAAACAATTTACTGTGCTGCGTACATTTTTAATGATTTCTTAATTTTATTATTAAATATTTGGTTTTAAAGACCAAAAAAGTACATAGGCCACGCAATTAAATTCTAACGCAAGTATTATTTATTAT
>DWIC01000120.1:0-15636 GCA_018248135.1 Battus belus
CCGTATATATGTCCAAAGTTGTTCCCTATAAAATCATAGTGAAAAAGGTGTACCCGCTCCTTTTTCGAGATCTGTCGAAACCAGCCACCACATCTGCGGAATTTGAAATCGTAATTCATCAAGTTTCTTTTTATTTTGTGAAAAAATGAAAATTATCAGTATCGTACCAGATTAGGAAGAGAGATGATCCAACAACTATATATCTGCTATGTTATCAAGAGGACTGCTTACTTTTACCAAAACTGCACACAAACAAATGCTAATCTCTCAATTGTTACTATTTTTTAGATTACGAGAACTACGGTCTATCAGTCGAAAACGCGTGAACTACAAACAAAAAACTATCATGATTTGCTCTACGTTTCTACTTGTAGGTACTTCTTTTTGTAGGTTAAATATAAGACATTAGTTTTGAAACTTCTTCCCGGTTTCAGAATTATTAGGACAGATCCAAGTTGTATGACAATATCAATGTCGTAGGACAAGATGGAGGTTTATCACCAAAAGCTAATCGTAGTCTATCGTCACTTTTTTACTGGCTAGGATCTCAACAAACATTTTAAAAATCAGACATCTAAAATTATCATACGATATAACCGTAATAATGTTGGAACGTAATTAACAAATTTTCGAATATTTTTACAAAAATATGTGTACATTTAAAGATTAGTAAAGCTATCTGATTTTTAATTTTAAAATACATTTTTGCGTATATTTTTAATCAGCCTATTTCAAGAAAATTTTTGAAGTTATCAACATTTTTTAATACATCGTTAGACATACGTTTTTAATAGTAAATATATTGAAATATTTCTTGTATTTATACATGGACTCCCGAACAAGAACTCTACGTATTCGTAATAAACCATATCATTATAAAAGTTAGTCTAAATTATGCTAAAATCTTAATAATTTATCAATGACATGTAAGAATTGAAATTAATTGGTTAAAATTTTTTTCCAATGGTGTTTTGTTAACAAAATACAGAACAGAGCAGCAAAAACTTATTGCATAACATATTTTGACCATTTACTTTATACAATTAACATACCTGATCACTTTTCTGTATTCTGATAACTAATGAATTCTGTATGTCTGCATCTAATTGTAATATATTTAGGACACACGCTTTCATACAAAATTTTGGATTTTTACTTCTAGGACGTTAACAGTGTTTTCATGACGTCACTTTACCTTTGATGAACAGAAGTGATGGTAATTTATAGTACGTCATCGACTAGAATTGAACTCGCATTCTGCCGTAATAAATCACAGTCATTCACTACTAGCCTTCCATTGCTCTACAAACAAACTCTTCCAATAGCGACTGAATCTTACATCGAAGTTATGCGGTTGCATGACAGTGTGATCTGATAACTACCTTTAAGAAAAATTGTGGATTATTTATAATATTATGCACGTTCATACATGTGTGCAGGTTATTTCTAGATAGATGCCTCAGATTTTGACCAAAGCAAAAAAATCATCGCTTCGATTAGTGCTATAAAATGTAATTGGATTTGCGTGAGCGCAAATTTTGAAAAATTCCCTAGTGTTTAGAAATTTGGTCAAACGAATACCGTTGCTCCGTCTAGCATATTTGTCATTTTATCTTTGAAACAACGTTAATGTGGAACTATAATTTACGAAAAGATTTTTATACAAAATTATACGCAGCAATGGCAAAAGGTTTCACGGTTCAAAGCTAGCCGAATAATTATAAATGTTCAAGTGCAGAGTCCGCGAGTGATTGATGTAGTGGAAGTCTCGTACCTTGTCCCGCGACCCGCGGTGCCCTCCTCCCTGCCTCTGCGTACCGACAACTTGGAGACATTAAGAATATTTAAATTGTAAATTGCACCCCTGTACTGAATACCTATTTGCTCAAAGTTTTCCCTTTTTACAATCTTTCGTTTCGTGAAAACCGCGACCGTGAAAGTTAGAGAGTCATATAATGATATTTTATGTTATAGTCGCATATTATAACAACGAGTAGCTTAAGATTTTTAACTATATCCCTAATTGAACATTTTTTTCGAAAACTCTATAAATTATACTAACTATTAGGAATATAAAGTAAAATGAAGCCTGTGTGAGCTCGGTGGTATATTGCATGAACGAGGAGGGCTAATTTGCGCTGTACATAACGGAGGAAATTATGTACGCACATTAAATCTATTTATTTAAATTTGTACAGAACGAGGTATATTGTACTAAACTACTACATAATCTAGGAAATAACCTAACGCGCGGTACAGCGGCTCCTATTGGACTTTATCCTCCTGTGTATTTTTTCTTCGATAAAATGAAAATTCGACACTTACAAAAATTTCGTATGTTACAGAAAAACCGAATAAGAGAAAAACGCAACACGCCAGTAACAAAAGTATCATGGATGCGGACTGTAACATGAATGTAACAAACTAAAGAACTGGCCTGATTGAATCATCCGGCTGTTCTTTGTCATAAATCCGACAACGGCCGGTCGTCTAACAATGCGTCCTGAAATCGTTACATTTCTCATTTTGTTACTCTCCCCTTTAATCTCGCAACCGTAGAAAAGTGGATCAGCGTTGCAAAAGGCCATTGCAGTAGACTCTCGTCTGATTAATGTGACCTGACCACCCTTTTGCTCAACATTTTGAAGTTTTGAATTAAATCCCTGAAATATGTGCCGAACATCGTTTCACAGAGCTAATAATACAAATATAAAACTATTTAAATAAATAGTGGCAGCGAAACAAAAAACATTATTCGTAAAAAATAAAACCGACTGGTTGTGTAAGTTTCTCTAGCCGAATACAAAATAAGCAGAGTTCGGTATGTCACGCGCTTACAGCACCCAACGCGTTCTCGATACATACGTAATCGAGTTTTGTTGTTATTAGAATTTATTTACGAAAGATAAACAATATTTACATTAACATTTTCATTATTATGTTAACATTTTTTTCTTCAGGAAATGACAATTTTCTTGAGTATATTAATCCTGAAATTTAACAATATGAATTAATTTTTGAAGCATATTTGCAATACCTGATTTTCTAACAGTAAATGGCATGACATCGAACAGCTACAAGAGCTTAGTTAGGAAAAATGATAACCCGTGAAAAGGCTGAAGTAAAAGATTGAGATTGACCCACGCTTTCAAGTGTAGACACACCACTGGCTCCCCTGTCGGTTGCGAGAAAACAAGGGCGCTTATTTTCTCAGGTTTGTTTGAGGTTACCGTTTGATTGACGCCGCCGGAATTCCTGAACCTTAGTCTTTTTTATTAAATAGCGCGAGTTTTGAGTTTTTAGTAAAAGTATTTTTTATCTTTAACAATAGATTGCATTGTTTAATCGTAATAATTTTATAACTCCAGCGTAACTATAAAATTGACATTTATAATAACTTTTTCAGTCAACAGTTTCAATTCAGATGGGTTATATATTTTTTTCTAATATTATTGATTAATACACTAATACCGCGTTCATTTTGTACAAATTTTTCACTTCTAAAGAAATATATATTACATAACATACATATATACATTGAGGTTTACTATATATATACTATATAATGAGATAAATACAAATAAAAAGAATATACAGGAAGTGTTCGTAGATTTTCGAAATTTTTAATGGTCTTTAAATTCAAAAGGCGATCTTTGATAGATGATGAAAACGAAATCCTTGCAACTGTTCGATAAACATGAAACTAAAATTCCAAACAAGCACAAAATAAAACTCTATAATTGTCGTAAAGATCTGTGGGTCTCAGTTAGCCGAGTGTTAACTGAGATTACAACCGTTAACCAACTGATCCCGGAGAAGAAGAAAACAGAATGTCACTCGAGAGTTGGATAATGTTAAATTTATTGCAGCGCTAAAATGTTTACGGATATCGCGGTAACGGAACGCTCGGGAACGGCAAGTTCTACTCACCCTTGTAAACACGTTTTATTGGCTTTATAATATGTTTTACGCGTGACGTTTTACAAACGATCCCAGAGGAGCGTCGAATTATTTTTACGGCACGTACCCACGTCGCGCGAAAACATCGGCAAATTTTGTGCACGAGGGATTTAGTAATTACACCTCTTGTACAAACAGTTTTTATTCTTTGATGTGAAATGTGAAAGTGGAAGTTCGTGTTTTCGGCGTTTAAACTTTGTATTCAATTATCCTATGAGAGACGGGAAAAATATTTGTTTCTAAATTTAGACTTCATTGTGCAATTATGGCTTTAAATCGAAATTTTAAATTGAAGCTGCTATATAATACCTGAAGTTTTAATGCTTCCTTTATATTCATATTCATTATAGCATAAGCTGCCCAAATAACCCAATTCATGAATGATCATACTTATTGCACACGTATATTGTTTTCAACTCCCGAAGCCAGGTGCATGGAAACGGACAAACAACATGGATTATCATTAACATTATTTTCATATCAGCTGACAGAGGAAAATGCGATCATTTGTGATTTTTTTATGAGCATAAGTTCTCAATTCAAAATTTAATATTTGACGCCTATTGCAATGTTTTTGCCTAAGATCGCCACGATGGCCGGCCATATTTGCCCGTATTCAGAGGCCGCGACCACCGTCTCGTGGTCGCTCGAGGACATTTCGGCCACGACAGACGTTTGCACGAACGATGTGCCCCACCCACAACTAATTAGGAGAAGCCATTCTTCGATATATGGCGGTGACCTTAGTTCTTACTCAGATATCCTCATTTCTTCGATTTCACAGGACAACAACAAAGATAATTAATTGTAAATATTACAATTGATGACATATCTACTGAGTATATATGTCATCAATTGTTATTCTATCAAATGTCGCATAAATTACGTGATAAATGGCAATCCATCAAAGGTATGTCATCCAGTTAATCAAATAGAGACTAAATATTAAAGTATTTACATTCATGTTTTCATTAATTTAATATGTTATCCCGCAAATTAAGAGAAAATCCCTAGTAATACGATCGGGTAACTGTTATTAGATGTAAAGTGCTAATTTGTAAAATCTGCGAGTGAAATATGCGTTGCGTGGAACGTAGAATGCCGTGCTGGAAACAATTGCAAACCCTAATACCAGTCAACCACTTGATGAAGGTCCTGCCCGCACCCTCCTTTCGCGCCAATGCCTGACAGTATCTAAATCGTACGCCACATATAAACGATTAAAAGTATTCGATGTACGTCTCTGTGTAAACTTATATAGACTGTGATACATAATCGTTTAAATATAATAGACATAGTTATTTTTATACAACAAAAACATACAAGCTAATACATATCAATATCGTTGAAATATTTTAATAAAATCTGATATTTACTTAAATTGTTTTTATGTAGTATTAAAAATATACAGAAACAGTGTTAGTTTATGTTAAGATTTAGTAAGGACACTTTACTGTACATTGTACGAGTACACACATAATAAGACCTTACTTTCCTTAGTTTAAACCTATAATTAAAAGTATTTTTTTAAATAAGTCGTAATACAGCTATCAAGAATTATTATTTTATTTTATTCGCAATGTGTGAAGCTTAGTTTGTTGACTCATTTACATGGTAGATTACAATGTATACATTGTTAAATATGTATTAAAAAGAGTTACTATTGTGTTTATGGCCATCTCTTCTCGGAGGATCAACAAAGCCGGTGCTAACTAAATAGTAACCTATAATCTTAAAATAATTGAGGAATTAAAAGTAATTTCAGTGACAACATAAATAATGATATTTTTTTGGATTTAAAAAATAAATAACATCCGAAAATTACGCATGAATTTGTTGAGAATATAATCTTTGTAGTTTCGTTAAATAAAGCAAGTTGTAACTATAAAAAGTATAACAGATTATTTATAAAGAAAGCACTTAGATTAGCTTATTTAATAACTATTAAATAAATCTCTGAAGAAACCGTTAAGGCGAAAGGAGCTTAACGAAGAAGATAACACGTACATTAAAGGTAGGAAAGGGCTGTTTATATAAATGCAAAACAGATCGGCAGCTTGTCAGATCGGCTCAGTAAGGATTCCGTCGATCGAATATGGATTTAGTCTTCCCCATTTCGTTCGCCCAGTGGCGCACCCCCGTGCCCTGTCGACGCGGTCGGACAACCGAAAAATAATCTGCAGGTAATAACAAGATGAAAACTCCTGTATACACGTTATGAGATTTGGGAAATAGGTGGATAAGTTCAGAAAATGATTTTTTAAGATGTCGATAACTTCCTGTTTGGTTGTCATTTTAACTTATTTACTTATATTTAGCTTTATATTTCATTACCAACTTAACGCTGTACTAAATTTTACTATCTCATTTGACTGTGATTTAAATATATAGAAGAATTGTATTTTTATTAATTAGCTTTTATTTTCAAAGCAATTAACTTTTTGAGATTTTTGTTAAAGAAATAAGTTTATTGAAGTATATAATATGCGGTTGTTGAAGTGATTTATAGTGACAGTGATAAGATTTCCTTGTCTTTAGATATTCGTATGCGTGTTCAATAGCAAAATATTTCCCTTCAATCCCTCAGCCGTACGTACGTCCCTGGCTGCGGCTGAATCTAATCGAAGGGATATTAAAACTTTCCGTCCTCACTGCTATGGGCCCTTTGTACGGGCAGGCGCTCCCTCGCCCGTCGCCCACCGACCGATATGTTAGCTTTTTTTTTAAAGATACTCAGAGTTAATATAAAATTTGACAAGGTTAGTTAAATTAATTTTGTTTTATTTAGGCTGATTAGATGTAAAAGCTTTTAAGATGTAGATGTTTAGCTTATGTGCTGCTCAATTAATATATTTGTAAAAATTTAGTAACATAATGATAAGATATTAAGAAAAACGATTTCTTAATTCGGATAACTACATATTAAAATTAATTACTGTTTTTGTTTTCAGTGTGTGTCTATGGGCTGAATCCACGATGAATTGGTATAAAATCTTTGAAGCTTTTATTTGTAGACAAAGTATATATACAGATAAATTCAAAAGATTTTACGCAATTTACCAATCGCCATGTATAGACGTAATTTAATTTTATGGTAAAATATCATTGATTACGTTTCCAGCAATATTTTTATAATAATGTTATAAACAAATAACCCTCGACGTACGGTTTCACATCAGCTAATAAAAAATAAAAGAAAGAAAAGTTGAAAACTTTGAATAGCGTGTTTCATAAGTTCACATGTGGTACCTCTTGAATTTTATATACACTTTCACCAGATTCTTTTAATTTGGCGCAGTGAACTAAAAGTGTGTTCGTTATTCAGCCTGCAGCGCATAAATAATTAAGGAGTTCGACGCTATCGCTCCGGCTTGGCCCAAGTTACTACTAATTAGTACTACCGTCTTAACCCTGTCCACTTTAAAACACAAATAATAGAACTTCGTTTAGATAAAAAAAAAAACTTCGGAAAGTCCCGCATAAATTGCAAATTACTAAAATCATGTTCGCAATTGAATTTTAAGAAAGTTGATTACATCTTACTCGTAGCTACTTGTTTTTTCAATGTCCATATTCTTTGTTTTTATTTAAACTTTGATGGAGGTGATCTCGCAGCAAAGAGTTGCACATTATCGACTAGTTTGCCGAGCAAATCTGCTACTTCATTTGTATTCTGCCCAGAGTCTAACCGAAACGCGGAAGTTCGCTTCTTTCTAGCTTCTGAAACCAATTTGTATACCGGTGAGGAAATTAAAAACTTCTCGGTGTTTATACGAAATTAAAAGATCGGTGCTACATGGACTGTGTTGCTCTTTAAACATACGAAATTAATGTTTTCAACTGTATCCGTATCTCTAAAGTTTAATTAAATTAAATTTAAAAAAAATTAAAGTTAAATTGACGGGGTCCATGTGAATCCTAAGTAATTAACATATACATCAAAATTAAGTTTTTTTAGTAAAAAAGTGAAGAATGTGAATACAGAATTTTATTTTTATAGCAGTAATTAACATTTCGTATTCCCAAGGAATTTTTGAATTAAACTCAATGTGACATTAAGACAGATGTTAAGAGCCGGTACAATAATTAAGAGGCTGTCGGTTTGTAACCGCGCCGTCCGCGTCGACGTGATTTAATTAGTGAGAGAACGGTCCCGTAGCGGCGCCGCCGCGGTGCCTCCCTTACACCTACATCGCTGATTAGTTGCCGCTGATGAGCTATACTCACCTAGCAACTGCACGACATTTTTATATTGAGAGTACCTTGATAGCAACGTCTAGCTAAGAACATACTAATGTTTGATAGGTATAAAAATCTTTAAAAGGCATAAATGCTCTCTTGCTCTCAATTAGTGTATGTTACACCATATTCAATCGCTTCTAATATAATAAACAGCGTAATGATTACTGTACATTACGATTTATTATTGTTTACTATCTGTTCCTATAGACTTTGTACTGTCAGAAATTATTCACCAGTCGCGTTCCAACAGAAAAGCAAATTAGTGTGACATAATTCGGAATAATTACTTTATACAGGGATATTGATAATATCTATACCTTCACACCTTTAAAGCTAGTATATTAATAACCCGGTATGTAAAAAATAACATAGCTCTTGAGAATTGTTTCAACAAATCTTAAGTCCCACTTATTCTTGAAATCCAAATGCAGTTCTGTTAGTAATATGACATATAATGTTTCGGAAACTCACCACATGGCTGTGCCTGTAAGCAAATCCGATTTTCCTATCTCCCTAGATTTGTACTCAAATGTAGACTAATCCAGTATTTCCATTGCTACATGATATTGCTTAATTGAAATATGTAGATTTTATAATTCTTCCTATAATTCAGTAAACTGTGGTAAACTACAAAATTAATACAATTGTCTTGATTGTAATGAATATTCGACAAAGTTTAAGTAAAAACATTTCAGTTCTGTTGTTACTCTTTTCCGCATAGTTTCAACCTTAATACTTTGCTATTTGCTTCAACTCAAAGCAAAATTTCCTGCAATCTGAAAAGTATTCGGTTAATTCAAAAAAACTAAAATGCAAAGGTAACTTGGATAAGTAAAAAATGAATTAATTGAAAACATCTGCAGATACTTTAATCAAATAAACACTCAAAGAACCAACTCGTGATTAAATGAAGCGTTCAAGTTTAAATTGCAGAGCAAGTACACAATAATTCGCATTGGGTTTTCCGTGCGCACGCCATGTGATAGCTTTGTGTTCAGATATTTCGTTTAATCGTTATCATATTTCGACTCATCTCGAATAATTCAATACCAAATTGTGTGTATATCATGTAAACCTATTCAGTAGCCAAACAATGAGATCATCTTTTAAAGTAACCCTTTGTTTTAAAAGTGACTAATCAAGTAGTATAAAATATTAAACCGTTAGTGAGACTCTTCAACAATGTTATCAAGAATTTACTTGCCTATTATATTAACTTTCACTTCAATTTGAATGTAGTAATGTACATTCGAGGCGTATAATCAATAATATTGTTGTCCTACATTCAACTATTGCTAATGGAAATGTTTTTATTTATCAGAATAATTAACCATTTAACATTATTGCATTGCGTATACATCATATGTGTAGTTGTAGTTTATTCAAAGTTACTGTAATAGCTCGAAAACAGTAAAATACATGAACACGTATGTTTCGGGTTGGAATCTAAAATATTCCTCAAAAGACTTGGAAATTTGGAGTAAATTACCAAATTGCCTTACAAACATGTTAGCAAATAATGAAAAAATTATATAAAAATAATTACAATTACTTAGAAAAAGTACATACGTTTTGCTAATACGGAGTAAATGAAAAAAAGAGATTTTAAAACGAGCTGCTCGAGTTCGTGAAATGCCTGAATGCTACCTCATTTTGCTTTGTCCGAACTGACTGTAGATTCCTTCCCATCTTATAATCCCAATTTCCTTTTAAAATCAATTCACAATAAATACGAAGCTTTGGAAAATTGTACTGATACGAAATAAAACACAGTTTCTACATTTATTTATATAGTATTATATATTTAACGTAGCACTGTGTGAACAAATTTACCAGTTATTTTTATTATACCCACTATTTTTATTATGTATGTATACGAGAATATTAATATTTGTACTTCTCGAATCTCGTGTCGAAATCACATCGCGGTACGCGAAGTAGACTTGTGAGATGCATAAAATATTTATCAAAAGACTTCCGTCGGAGTTAGCCCCCCGGGAGTGGCAAGGTTCATACTTCTATGCTTCTGCCTCGCTACCGGTAAATATGAATATCATTCAAAAAATGAAATATTATTGATTGTGCCGTTCTCTGAATAAGGAGCGTATAAAACTGACTTTTTTATTTATTAAAGTTTTTAAACATACTACTTTCCAAAAACAAAGTAAACGTTAATTTAATCAAAGTGAACATTACAAGATTCGAAGACGTAAGTATCACAGGTGATACTCATAATCGGGGGCTGGCAGTTTATTGTTCTAGCCATAGGTTGTTAATTGCCAGGCACGGGCCTACGGCACAAATTGTCAATGAGACCGGATGGAAGCTGACTACACCCAGTCTTGTTTGTCTTTGTTTTTGGACGCCATGTGCTGCGCTTGTCAATATGTGGCCTCAATTTCAGAACCCTAAGACCCCAGTGGCCATCTGAAGGTGGTACCTTAATATAAAATTTACCCGGAAATTTCCTTCGAAGCTGCAATAATTAAAAAATTATTATGTGGCGAATTTGTTCGATTACGATCCTTAGTGCCCCGGGTGTCCGATTTGCTATATTGACTGAGAACAAATTTCTTATAAAACTACTGTATTTTTATAAACCTTTATTTATATGTATATATTGTTATTAATTTGACTTTAAACAATCCCTACAATTAATGATAAACACTGGTTTTTACATTTCATCTTATATTTATTTTATACTTGTAATGAAAATTACTATTATATTTAAATACATTTATCTAATATTCAATTCCTGTGCAGTTTTTCGTGAACAAAGATATTATTTTCATAGCATTCTTAGCATATTTTACCGAGTTACAAAAAATTGACGTAGCCCATATAATAGGATCAATTTCTTGCTATATGGCATCCAGCCAGTTATAATCTTGTAACTACCTTTAAAAAATTTAAATCCACCGACATTTAGTATTTGCTGCACCTAAATACATTAGCCAAGCCTTACAGCTTGAGTTGCACACTTTTGATCTACAATTTGATAGACAAAATCTTACAAATTACTAAAATCATACCGTTACCATCTTAAAAATGTTTTTAAAAAGAAAAGAAATGGTTAGGATTTCGCGGCATCGTGCACGGACTCCTCCACTTACAGATTCAATTCACAACTTTTTAATTAGTTCAACAACGACAATAAAAGACTAATTACAAATAATTCTCTCACCTAGTACATCTTTAGTTCATGAAAAATTATAACATTATCCCTCGTTATTTCGTAACCTTGTAACTATACAATTAAACCGCATATGCAATATTTGTTTTTGAGCTCAAAACTTAAAATAAGATTATTTTTTTAATTACTGCTGTATTTTTTACCACACAATTAATACATTCGTTATCATCAACATATACATTACTTAAACTTTCACTTACGCTTGTCAAACGTCAACTGTATACGATTTATATTTAGGTTTCGCCCATATCTTTTATGTAGAACTGATTTAAAGCAGCCTGCATTTATTTCAACGACTTTAATAATGGCGTTCGACCCCATAGTGCGTGAACATCCTACTTGCCGGTCCGTGATCTTAACTCCAGAACTTTAGGACCTGAGCAGCTATCTGTTCTACGCGCCATGTAGGCTGGCCTATACCTTTGCAACTTATCAATTCTTACATCATACTTATCAAATAAGATTATCATGATGATAAATTTATCTTAACACGAAATGTTTGTTTTATAATAAAATCGACATTATCACTTAAAATATCAAACAATGCAACAATCACTGTCATCATCATTTTAGACGTAGGACATTCACTACTGGACATGAGCCTTCTCGTAAATTTCCAATTAGCGAGTAGCGGCATGAACGCATGTTCATCATCAATGCAATAACAATATTTAAATAATAACATATTTTTCACGTTCTCTCCACACATATTTTAAAGAAAAAAAAGTACAACGTTGATATATTAAATTTAACAAACAAGTATCATTTTTTGTTTTAAAATACAAGCGAATTTTGGTCCGACGGGCAGCCGAGGGCGGCGTGCCCGCGAATGAATAACCATCGAAAAGTCATCAGTTATGTAGGGCGTATCGTCGCGCGCCATGTGGCCAGCGAAGCTTCTCCGCGTAATTTTTCCGCAGGCGATTTTTCGCAATTTTCCAAACAACTGACAGTGGCGCTATAACCCTTTATATGAAAAGAAGCGACCTTTAATTTCAAACGACACACACTGTACAAATAAAGCTGGGTGTTCATTACGTCACATTTTTTTTTCATAATTTATGTACGACATGCGTTGTAAAACAAAATAATAAAATGAAACGAGAGCCTCTGGTATGATCCTCGGTAGGCGCAGACTTTAAGTGAAAATTTTATTGTGTTAACAGATGATTAAAAAACGAACATACGTTTTACTGTGCCCTCACAAGAAGTCAAAAAAATATTGATATCAACTAATGTTAATTATTCCTAAATAACTTAAGTGGTAATGTTCCAAAAACACCGTGTAAATAAAAATGAAGTAAATGAAAAAATTTAAATCAAACGGTTACAAAACTGCGCTGTGAGTTGTTGCCTATGATACAAATGACCGCAGAAACTAATAAATTGAAATTAAAACAAATAAAAAGTCACGCTCTCCGCATTGGAGTAAAATTAATATAAATTGAACGAAATGTATCGATTGCACTTGAAAAATATTTTTTGCATCAAAGTAAACTTTATTCGATATGTATGTACTTGATAGAACTTTTAATATAATTAAACAAACATTTGTAATCAAGATTGCTTTAAAAACTTTGAGGTGAGTGATTGGTTTAATTAATCGCAATATCTTTTTACTAATTTTGAAATAGAACTCTCAAATTCAATATTTATTCACATATATTACATATATACTCACTAAATCTTGATAAAACAGAATGGACATATCTTTAACAACCACCGGCGGAATGAAAATCTGCATACAAGAGCCGATCAGAAAATTAACAATTGCCTTTTTTAAACAAAATTTAACTATATATTGTGTTAGTTATAATATTAACTAACTCGCTTTCAACCAAATAAAAAAGTACCACACAATTCGATCAACTAAAAACTTGTGAATGTTTCAAAATATTTATTTAATGATTTATTTTTTACTTTAGATTTGACGAATTACTTAATATTTCTAATATAAAATATTGCATAATACAGTTACTTATCACACAAAGTACACAAGCAACGTTGTGTAACAAGTAAAAGTAAACGAAACAAAACATCCATAAAAAGTTATGCTCAATTTAGTTTCATCCAAGCCAATGTAGTTTAGGGAACCGGTGCAACATATTGCCAACGAAAATTAATAAAATAGAAATATGAAACGATCAAGCTTTTTACATTACGATGTAACATCAAAATTTCGTATATAAAGATGAATAAAAACAACCTACAGAGTAATTACCTAAAAGCAATGTGTCTAGCAGTCAAAAATAATTTTGCGTTGAACGTTAATAAATTAATCTCAAGTTCGAGAGACAAATTAGACACAGAGTGCGCGACTAACGACGGACTATTCGGATTAAATGGAGGGATGATGTTTATGATTTACGGATGCTTGTATAATTGTGGCGCCTGACAGTCGGGTCTCGCCTACATTATACGTTCGTGCACAGTGACACTTTTTACTATGTACCCAAATTGAATTATACTAATGTTTTTCCTACGACGTAACCACATGTAAACAAATGGTTCTTAATAAACAGTTCTCCAGTGAGTTATTTCCGATTTACTCTTAACAGACATCACATTAAGGACGATATTTCTTTGGTTTGTTCAAAACAATAAACGGAAGGATCAAATGAACGTTAAAGAAATTAGCCAAAAAAAGTGAAGTCAGATGTTATAAATATTTCTATAAAACTTTTATCAATCTTATATTTTTTAATGAATTATATATAATATAATATGCGTAAAATCATAAAAAAATTATGACATCTGTTCGAAATTATTTTCTTCTAATATAACTACATCAATTAGCATTGAATGTGGCGAAAATAGACGACAATTGCGGTAATTAAACAGACGATCAGTTAGCAATAAGGAAACGAGACGGTCTATTCGGCATGTTGACTATTCATTATAACTCCTCGCCGTAACACAAACAATGCTATGTTATGTTATTATTATAAAATCACTCCACCAGTGTGTTCTACAACGTTTCTGATAGTTGCCTCACTAAAATACTCTTCAACCATTTTAAATTTATTAATGGACATTTCATTAACCGCCCTGATTTTGAAATCAACGCAAAATCGTAAAAAGTAATTTAAATTATTATTTATTTTTTTATGTTATTGTAGCTACTATTATTTTTTTTTGTCAACCTAATGTACGTATTTTGTGGTTGCCTGTCATTAAAATTACAGTTATACGGTATTCTTTTGATTGGTTTGTATCTGTATTATTGTTAATTATCTTGGCAGTCTTTAATACGTAAAATATTAAGAAACCAAATAGAACATCATTTACATATATAAGTATATATTATATGACAGTTATTGTAGTAGTTTTTACATAACTTATTTAAGCTTAATGTAATAATCAATAGAAGCAAATTATATTATTCTATTTAGAGAAAGACGAATTGGTACAAATATATCGGAGGAAGTAACAAGACGAAGCTTGTTTGTCCTCTCAGACTAATTAAAAAGTTTGTTGTCACAACTTGCCAGAGGAAGTACCGTCTTGGTTGCAAGATTTAGGAGCTGTTTCTATTTCTATGTTATAAATAAAGACTGTTTGACTTTTGCGAATGATAATTTTCTAGTTTTCTTTTCTTTATAGTTTAATAAAGTTTAGTCAATCTGAAACCATCAAACAAATAGTGTGAATATAATCAGTGCACCGGACTTATTCCTATACATTGTTAGTATTTAATAGTCTAGAAATAAACTTTAAAACATTTGAACACATTTAAATAAGAAAGTTGTAATTGAATTACTAAAGGCATGTTTGTAGTTAAAATTATTAAATTACATCACACTAATCATATAATTTTAATGTAGTTTTCGTAATAACAAATAAAATGGCTTTGTTATAATAATAATATGTTATAATATATAATGTACCCATATCATGTACGTTTTATGTAAGACGTGTAAGAAAATGTTAGCCTTGGTAAAGAATGGTGGTAGGAATCTGTTGTGATGCGCATCAAGCGTGTCATCTCGAAGATTTTAAGACGTGAAAGTCTGCACTGACGAGCTAAAGAGGTAATAAAAACATCAGCGATCGATAAATTTGACCGTGCTTCATATTAACGCCCTTCATCACTTGTTTTTTAAAAAAGAAAAAAATATTATGCAATTATTAAACAATTTGATTTGAAATGTAAATATTTGTTTTTAATAATGTGAACATTGTTACTTATTCACTTTAAATTATGCCACAGTAACATGTGATGTTATGTCCCATGTATGACG
>DWIC01000121.1:0-15590 GCA_018248135.1 Battus belus
GTGCAAAATTGTTTATGAGCAGTGGCAATCCTATATACTTAATACATAAAGTTTGAATTATATACACATAAAAATAATTTATAATCACCTTATTTTTTCTTCAAATCGTGTTTTTTTTTCATTTATTCGTTGATTGAGAATAATTGAGCCAAGTTCACCCTTTTTTCATACTTAGCTTTTTCTCTTCCAGCACCTCATTTGGTTATTCGATGCTTAATCAATCTGCTTTTGTTAATGTCCAAGTATAATAAAGGATGATGAAATAAAAACAAAAGTCTTATGACTTGAACCATACATTATCAAACTCTTACCTTCCTAATACTCACGTCCAACGAAAGCGATATGTTCGTATTTATCCGCCAGACCTCAATTTTATTATTAGAAACAAAATTATTTCATTCGGTATCTCGTTACTTGGCCCTATTTATAGAGCATGGTAAATCGTACTTGGAATACGGAAGGTTGCCTTTGTTTTTCCTGATATAGGCTCCGATATATTGGGTGCTGGCATTATATATGATTATTGCGTAGGTTTTCAAAAGATGAAATTGATTCATGTCTTCATTAATATTGCTTCTACCACACCATTAGTCGACGTATATTTTATATATTATTGCTTAATTAACTTTTAATTGTGCTTGAAGAAAGACCATAGAAATAGACAAAAACAAACATTAATTTGCACATAACCATTGTTTGAAAATGTAACATAAAACCTTGAAATACATTTGAGCAGCGGTACAGAGACTTGCAATTTTATATGGTTCACACTTTGTGCGATCATTATTGGCATTCATTACATAGAATTGCTACTGTTACAAACAAGTTTCTACTGAATAGGCAACAGGGTCTTCTTCGTACCTTAATACCACACTGTGATCACCAAATCGCTTGCCAAGTGTAGCGATTACAGTATCTTCCTTATAGACATATCTTTAGGAGAGGCCTATGCTATACAGGGGACGTCTATAGGCTGAAACGGCCACGAAAATATATATTACGAGCGTGGCTTCGCGTTAGGAAGTATTATTAATATTTCATCCCCTATTTTATCCCCTTGTGGGTAGATTTAATAAAAATCCTTTCTCAGCGGATTCCTAAGTCATAACATATAACTGCATGACAAATTTCAGCCCGATCCGTCCAGTGGCTTGGGCTGTACGTTGATAGATCACAATGTCAATCAGTTAGTCAGTCACCTTTGAGTTATACAATGTATATTTAGATTTATAATACTCCCTATACATATGTTTACCAATACTTTACTGGAGATTGTAATAGGAAAAATGTGGATTATTGCGAAGAAGCCTAAATATCTATTACAAAATATTAATGGCAACTGAAGTTTCTAGTCTCTGATAATTACAATAATGTATGTAAATTATACAATAATGTATTTTATAATCATTTAAGCGATACGATCTCCATTGCTGGACATGGATCTAACATAGATTTACAAGAAGACAAAGATGTCTATCCACCTAGTCAGCGGGCGTTCCAGGATGCGATAGTTGTTCCGTGGTCTCTACTTCAGACTCCAGTGGCCATCTGGCCCAGCGACTCCTCTTCAACTTGCACTACTGCCACTTTAACTTTCCAGTACGTTGGTCTACGAGACTCTTCATACTTAATTCGCCCATCAGACATCAGACAGACAATTTTGATTATTATTTAAATGTAAAATAAATTAATTATTTATGTGACCAATAAATATCCCCTGATGCAATTGTTAAACAACAATGCTAATATGAATTTACAATTCATTTTTGTGTTTTGTCCAACTTAACCTTCTAATACTTTAAATAATAGAAAACTTATATAAAAATGGGTAATTTGATTCTCTACCTATGACGTGACAAAAGAAAATAGGGATTAAGTTTCATGTATAAAAATTATAGAACTAGTATTTATAATCATCATATCAGACGGTAGAGGTGCACAGCAAGGTAAAGGCAAGGGTTCTTGCGTTTCCCACATCAAGACTAATGTTGTATTAGTTTAAATACATATGAAAATATCGAATGCAATGTAAAATATTGCATCATTGAAGACGGAATATATTTCCAACAAATGGAATGTGAATTCCTATTTATCGATAGACCTGCACCGTATTCGAGATTCGGGTGTAAATTGTCAGCGTGTTGGAAATATGAAATATTCTTACGGAACGGATGGCAAACTCAATATTTTCTTATCGTTGGAACCAAAACTTGCGGGTCTAGATCGAGCCGGTATCTCAAATAGACTAGAGTTTCCTGAATTCGAAATGAGTCATAGAACGATTATAGAGTTCTTAAAAGTATACTGATGTTATAGTATTAAGTGTCTAGATCAGATTACTAACCCCAATAATTCCTAGACTGAACTGGCAGTGCGAGGCACATAGCTTGTGCTCTATGGCTGTTGGGGCCGAATGATTCTCGAGTGCCGACCACGAGCGGATGGCTAGCCCCCCTCTCCCTCCCCATTCTCCTTAACTCTCCACCGGTTTGACCGATGACGTAATCGTCGCTAGATGTAGGCAGTATGAGACCGGCCTTGTCGGTATCTTTCGGCTGACGTGCATGAATAGAAGTGAATGACAAGTAAATTATTCAGCTGAAGATAAATGACACTTTTATACATTTATAATGGTATGCACATCGAAAGTATGCCAGAAGGGCCCAAATAGCAATTGGCTTTAATATTACTTAAAAATTATTTAAACTTCAATTACATTTTTAAATTTTTTTTGTTTAATAAAGTTGCAAATCTACTACATAATAATTAAGATACACTACAAGAGAGTACATTGTAAAACCATATATGGTTGCTCACAAGAGTTAAGGAGTTTAAAAAAAATATAATACGTGAAACGTTTGATATACTTTTGTGAAAGCAATAACATACCATCAGAAGAATATGGAATGGCCGATAGATACGGCGTAGGTAGGCCTTTCACGAGGTGGTTTGATGACGTAGTTAAAATCAAGGAAAATCTGTCGATGCAGGCAGCGCAAGACCGGTTAACAGGGCGTTTTTGGGTGAGGCCTACACCTGGGCATGCAGTGGGCGTCTATTGGTTGATAAGAAATGTTTTATAAGGACCATGTTTAAGGAGATCTCTGGAATTTCTTTGGCAAGGTAGCCGAACGTGCTCGTCATTGACTGACTAAGATCAAGATCAAAGCCTGCTTGGAAATTCGGCAATTATTTATACACCTAGCACGAGAGCAGCTCCAGCTCAGTCTAAAGTTGTTGGGGTGCTAGACCGTTGCCATTGAAACAATGGTTGTCAAATTATCCGGTTTTGACAACAGGCCAAACAAACGTGAGGATTTATCTGGTAGATGAACGTCATAACCCTTCCGTGATCCCCACAGAAGAAGGGTATTCCGTATAGGATTTCCCATCATAATTTCAGCCGAGGGTGGACTTGGCCACCTCCATAAATTTCCAATAAGACCAGTTGGAAGCGGCTTCAATGTTTCATTCACTTTAACAAGACTTTAACAAGGCCATCTATCCACCTCGTGGGCGGACGTCCGTGGGTGGCGCATGCTGGTCCATGTTCTCCAGTCCAGAACATTAAGGTCCTAGTTGGCATCTCTTCATTCCAAATATATATTTACAGCACAGATACTCTTCTGTATATAAACATCTTGTTCATTTCTGTATTTCAAGTTATAAAAACAATTGACTTCATTTATTATTGTCATTTCTATGTAATACACCCGTGTACATTGTTGACTTGAAAGTCATGCAATAACAGTAGCGAGCCAGCCATTGCCTGTAGCGACACCAAGTTGTCGCGATCGATCTTCGTCGTCCGCGGAGATTTATGACCGCCGCCGCACCATTGCCGGCTCGCTTGACACTCGCAGGCGACGCGTGCGTGCCGCCAGCAATGTAGTGGCAGGTGCACAGATTGCATCAGATTTATAGCGACGGTTAGGCGCAGTGACGTAATACGGGTCGCTTGTTGCGAGTTACCCGGCTCTGAATAAAGCGTAACATTAACGAAATGAATGAGTTCATTTGATAATTGTTCACTCTTTTGTTACCTACTTCAATCAACGAATATTTATTTGTAGGAAAATAATATATCAATTAATTTTTATGTATCGGTAACCGCTGTTTCTAACAATTTCTTCCAAAAGTTAATTTTCTAACCAACTATATCGGTCATCGTGATGATGTTTGGTGGAGGCCTGTCTTGCAGTGAGCGTCTATCGGCTGTCCTATCGGTCTCTCATTCCATTCCATATTTTTTTTCAATACGTCACCTTACTTCCTATGCCTTCCCTTCAGGGTTTTACAGTTTTACATTCAACATTTTAATTTTTTATCTTTTATACATTTGTGTAATTATTATATCGTGTAAATAATTATTCTTCATTTTTATTTATATTCTTACTATCTATAATGCAGATATAATTAATTATTTTCATTTTAATTGTTCTGTTTTACTTATTACTTTTAATTGTAGATCAGTTAATTTGATACATGAAACTTGTATCCCAGAAATACTTAATAAAAAATGAAGGGTTTTGAAATTTTAATTTTCCGTAACGGAATTAGGATATGATAAAATCAGCATTGCCGGTATTTCCTGTTGACTCGGCCGTCCCTATAGGCATAATGTCTATAATTTACGTTGCATACGATATTATAGGCGGCGGCTTTAGTGATGAACAAATTTAAATGATGGCCCGTGTAATTGGTTAAATTGAAGGGTTACTTTAGCCAATATCATCGAAGTGAACTATACTTAGTTTTTTTTTATTTCCTTGTCCGATTATTTTGTACGAATTATTTATGTTTAATCGTATTTTACCTGTAGTTAACTGATAGATGTTTTATATATCGCTAATAAGCAAAGATTTTTAAAGTAATTATTTATAATATAAATGCCATCAGTAATCAATTGTAATCATTTCATTTATAAGATATAAGCTGGACATGAGCTTCTCCCATTGATTTCCAATAGAACCGAATCGAAGTGGCCTGATTCTAGTGTCTTTCGACAAACTGAACGTGTTCGTCTGTCCACCTTTTGGATGGACGTTCTACGCTACGCTTGCCGGTCCGTGGTCTCCACTACATAACCTTAAGGCCCTAGCGGCAACCTTTTCCGCGCGCTATGTAGCCTACCCACTTGTCTACCTACTTGGCTATGTCGATTACAGTAGTAAATCTTTAGTTGTGAGAATAATCATACGCGAACTAGTTCATACGGTGCAATATTTAAAAATACTATATTTCATTATGTTGTAGGAAGAAACGTAAAATAAAATGATCACAATTAGACTTTGATTAGTTTATTAATAATAAGGGATAAAAACAATAATGATTATTATTAATTTATTGAGTGTATGTTTCGAACGACGTAGTGTATGTTTGAGGTGTCGAATAAATACACCTAACTTTGGCAGAGAACTGTAGTATAAGTGAAAGCTTTTTATATTGACTATAATATAACTCTTATTTGTAAATTAAACTGAATGGCTGTTCCAATATTGTTTAAAGTATTCTCCGATAGATATCTTTTAGGGAGGTCTTGCTATGCGTTCTCTATTTGCTTAAAGTGTGTCGTTGGACATTAGAGCTTCTTGTAGTGGCTTCAAAGGTAGCAGCTACATTTATAAAAAAATTAAAAAACGTTGAAATAGTCGAACGATCTGGTCGAATAGGCAAACAAATAATACACACATTTAGTCCGCAAAATAGTACATAGTACAATACAGTTCAGTTATTACTTTTATAAATTAAAGATAAAAGTATAAGTAACTGTTTAAAAATCTCGATCAAAACAAAATCTTTGTATCTTAACATGTATATAAAGTAAACCTTTGAACAACAAAAATATAGCCAAAACTAAGTCAACCGTAGTAGCAAAGAAACATTGTATTTCTAACAAAATAACAGACGAAACTCGACCGCAAAGTCCGAGTCAAATCACTTTTAAAGGAACCAGGAAGAGAATCGAGAATGAAACTGTATTGAAAGCTATAGCGGTTTAAATACGTATAAACAATGGGAATGCTTAACAGTTATTCATAGTGGAAGGTAGCTCGCGGGCACCAAGCGGAGTGGAACTGGGGCGAACTCAGTCTGACGAGACCAACTGTTTGATGTTGCAACGATGTTATTAAACTTCGGTTTCGTAAGTAAAAATGGAGCACCGTTCGTCGCATTGTTCTTCCCCGTTGTTGTTTCGCTGTGTTGCCATTCTGTATGTTTACGGTGCAGTTGATTCAAATTTCGTTTATTGCGAGGATTCATGTTTTTAAATTTCGAATATTTTCAGACTTGTATATTTGCAACTATCAAAAGTAATCAATCAGAACGTTTAACTTCCACAAACTGTCCTCATAATGGACGAAGGAGGTCACTGTCAGGCCTTGTAGCTATTTCCATGTAGTGGTATTACTCTGTTCAGTCGTTATTGCGTATTTATTTTACAGAAAAACCGATTGATTTTTACAGTTCCGGTATGAAAATTTGTATACTAGATGACAAAAGGTTGTTGATAATGAAAATGAATATATTGTTGGCTATAAATAGAAACTTATTAAAAATGTTGTGTGAATTGAACTTAAGAAAGTTATAAATGATACTTTCCGGTCCCCGATTACATTTAACATCACAATGTTGCCACTTTTAAAACACAAGAGTCCTCTTGCTTTACAAATGTGACTCATAGTTTTTTGTCACGTTGCAATTCTATAATTCTTATATTTATTTTTAAATTTTAAATCATTGTTGTCAGACTTAAAATTTTGCCATTATAGAAGGCAAAATGTAATCTCCCTTAGCTACTGTTTCTAAGGCCTTCTGTTCCAATATTACTTATTGCCATACCGAAATATTATTCACATGTCATATTTTTCTGTAGACGTTGCGAATAATTTGAGTCACAGTTTTAAATTTCGAATATATTTAGCGTTATAATGTTGCTACTATTGCAACACAAATATCATCTCTTACCATACGTGACAGACAGTTTTCTTTAGCCGAGTTGTCATCCTAAAATTGTACGGTTTATAGCAATTAAGAACTGCGTCGATTGAAACTTTAAACACGTAATAAAACATAATAAACATAAAAATTAATAAAACTAATACTAATTTTTTTTTGAAATTCATTTAAATTATTAGTTTTAAGACTTTCAAAAGGCTAG
This sequence comes from Battus belus, assembly GCA_018248135.1. NCBI lineage: Eukaryota > Metazoa > Arthropoda > Insecta > Lepidoptera > Papilionidae > Battus > Battus belus. The sequence goes on from DWIC01000121.1 coordinate 7,163, forward strand.
CCGTCCTTAGCTTAGCTAGCCTTAAATAGCCCTTGTCATCTCTCTGAATTTACGTGTTGCTCTACATTAGGTACTCCAATTGAATAAAGTTTTTAACCTCACTGTGGAGCCCCTGTTATATAAGGTGCCAATTATTACGGACTATTTATTATTATTACTGTTGACTCGGCCTTCATCTATACTACTTACGATTTCCTTCATGTACACGTCATTTGTTCGAAAACCCTTTAAGAAATCGATATAATGTTTTGTACCCAGTTACCTTATAAAGACCGTTATCAATTCGAGAGCTACTATAGAATAGTCCAGGAACTACTCACTTGATGATGTAGTTTCATTTAATATTGGTCCTCGATTACAAAGATGTTTGTCGTCCTTCTTAGATAATGGCGCATTTGGAGCTCTCAATGCTTTGAGTTGATAGATGCCATTATCAGAGAGATTTTCTCGATTCATATTAAGCTATTTTGTCATCAATTTCACGATATACATAAGGTATCACTATATGTTATTTTAAATAAATAATTAAATATAAACAACGGGTATTTTTAACTACCCTATCTTAAATAACACTGATAAAAATAAGATTAGATTTATTTATTACGTAGTCTTAACATGACAACGAATGGGTTATTTTCAAAATATTTGAGTAAAGCAATGGTGACTTAGATAAAAAATATATATTCAAAAGTAAAAAACGACTAAACGCATATGAATAGATCCTTTCAAAATTCCCGAATACTTAACGTCATATGGTCCATTCTTATTCAAATTTGTCGAAAAGAATGTAAAAAAATCGAAAGTTAACCAACTATTAAACTACCAGGAGAAACTAAAGTTACTTCCTTCTTTTGTACATGTTTGTCTCTTTGTTGGGTAAGGTTAACAAAGGCTCATGACATCGGGAAGGGTATTTATAACTCGGGACATTGTGTGGAGACTTAAAAATGAGTTTAGGAACAAGATAAAGTGCCATTGAGTCATCTTTTTGTATGAACATTTGTACTATTGTGAAAAAAGTTTATAAAAATAATTAAAAAATCAGGTAAACATAGAATACAAATATAAGACACAGGTAAAGGTATTCCGATGACATAGTTAAGGAAGCGAGAAGTCGTCGAAGTATCGTCGGCGTATCTAGGCAGCGCAAAGCTGGTCATCGGGGCGATCTTTGTGGGACGCTTATACCTTGCAAAGAGCATCAATCGGCTGATATAACGATGATGATGAAAGATACGAAAGTAATCAACGTAACTCAGCTTGTTGGCAGTTGACAGGCTAAATAACGCGCCTTAAGGTTCTGTAGTAGAGATATGACATTGTTAAGATTGACAGATGTCGTTATTTATGACTCTGTGACACAATGGATGCGGCTCCTTCTGACCGGTTCTATTCTATTGATGGGGGATGCCTATATCTACCAGTGGACGTCCTTTGACTTTATTGATAATGAAATGGAGATGTCATACTAGGCATCAATTTATAAATAATTGCTTAGGAACAATGTGTATAAATATATTATCTTGCAATCGACGTGACTTTTCTCCCGAAAGAAGTCGAGGTGAAGGTACGCGATGTACGATGGAGCTTTCGCATTAACTCACGTGAACAATCAAAATATCTGTCATTTACAACATTCAAGATGGCGGCCGCACTGCAGGTACTTTTCTAACCTAACTGACCGAAATAAAGGTTTAGTAGGTGAAGTAAATCTGTATTAAGATCATTTAGAAATGCTTATATTGAATCTAGACTTGATGATGTTGTTGCTGCCACCCCGGAGGTTCTAACAGCTTCGTCAGAACAGGGTTCACGGAGTGGTAGGGTCCATTAGCTAAAAACAAAACGACGACATGCACTTTGTAGACGAAAGCTCAGGAATTCAGATCAATCGACCGATCAGTGTTTAATCGTGTATCTGTGTATATTCTAAGATAGGATTGGGGACCGCAACGTGGACCACTCGGCAATTTAAGAGAGGATCCGGATCTTCTTTCTGATGACCCACGTTGTTTACGAATTAACGGGCGGAAGGCCGCTCCAAATTACGGATCCTATTGTGATGTGCTTGCAGGTGTCGTCGCATTTTTATGTGTCGAACGCGGCTAATATTGACAAAGTTAGGTGGCTATTTGTACTCCTGTTTGAATAAGATCATGGAGGATTTTAACAGCCACTCTTGGTACCCTTTAGGCGTTAGTCAAACTCCGTCGTCTGTCAACATGTAGATTATTCTCTCTTCCCTTGTTTCGTTCTTCGTTTTTTTCTTCTTCTTTCGAACTTCCCAGATGTTGTTTTTAGACCACTTTCAAAAGTTAGTTCCGGTGGAGCTTCTGCAGCTATACTAGTATCTATACTGTATTCCCAGTACTCTACAAAAAACCTTAGATACTTTGTATTGTATATGAAATATTCAAGTTTTTACAAGTAACAGTCGCTGAAGTTCATAAGGCATTATCTGCCTACATTGATAGGTTAAGCAGATAAATATTTGTGTACCTCTGCTATAACTATAATTAATTTTAATTAATGCAAATTTGGAAATGTTTTTTATCACGTCATAATATTTTTGTATTTTTTAAAAACATGTATATTCGGACATTCACCTTCCTAAAGATTTCACATCTATAATCGATCAACTTGTACATCAAATTTCACGCCTAGCTTACATTAAGTCCTTAAAAGTATATAACATAGAATACAAAATAGCTCGTTATACAGATATGAGACAAAAGAAAAAAAATAGAAAGGATTCCGACATAAGGATGTTTTTAAAAAAAAAGGAGTTATTACGTGCTTCAGTTATGGGACATAAATTAAGCCATAATAGACCGTCGGGGCCGGTAGCGTGGGTAGTGCGTTTTATAATCTATTTTAAAATTCATTTGGAACTTTACGTTACGCGTCCTTAGCTCAGGAAGGTGATCAATTTATGAATCTTGTTAGGATATAATTAAATGACGAGACCAAAATGCATGACAACCTGCATAAATTTGGGTTTTGATCACCTACGTAATGGAGGAATAAATTCTTTGATGAAATTGGCGTAAATTTTTAATAAATATCTAGAATTAAAAATACCGCCGCATTATTGTTCGGTGGCCAATATTTTACGACACAGGCCGTTTGATTTTGGAATACGTTTCCGTTAAATATAAAACATGCTTAGTCACTACTTATTTTTTTTTAATTGTTAAGAAATATTTTGTAGACCATTTATTCTTTCATTCATTTTATTTTACTTTGTATACTTACCCTGTTTTCTTATTTATTTAAAGACAAGTGCGGTCCAAGTGAGTTTGATATGTTATTTATAATTATGTATTATACTGTAAATATTATAAGTATGTGTGAATACATGTATGCTATTTACACACATATTCATATATATATAACCATGTATTATAGTTTTTGTGTATATTTACATGTTAACTACCCATTATTTATCACTCTACTTTTCCCATTATATATTTATTTTATTATTGTGTTATAAATATATCTTACAAAAAATTGCACTAATATAAAATTAACCGTTGTGAACGGCAAATGCGTTTGTACAATCATTGGATGTAGTTACTTAAGAAAATGGAGCAGGTGGTCATCAAGTGATAGAAGGGTTAGGAAATGCGATAAATATACATTAAGAATGACAAACTAATTATGTATAATATTATGTCGTTACTATTTATAAAGTGGGTTATGGTTACATAAAAATAAGAATTATGAATTAAAATAATATAAATCTTTTATTGCTATTCTATATGTTGTGGAAATGATACGGAAAAAATTATCCAAAAGAGAAATCTATGCGATAATTAATAAAAAAATGAGGTTAAAATTTTGCAATAAAAACCCAATTAAACAACAATAAATACAGCATTGGTGATAGAATAGATACTCTTAAATCACGTACAAATAGCAGCCATAAAAACGGGAGCAAATAAAGCTCCATGAAAAATAGCAGAGCTCAACCCTTCACCCGGCGAGGCGGGACCGGGACCGGGACCGGGACGTGGGTATTTAGTGGAGTGGCGGTGACAATTTGTTCCTTACGATACACCTGCACGACCCCGAGCGCTGTTTGATTTAATCTTTATAATTAACTGTGATTATTTTTATTAACTGCCTGCATATAAATAATAGGAATAAAAATAATTCACTCTTATTAACAAGATCAGTGATAGCCTAGCAGTAAGGGGTTCGATTTACGAAATACAATTTTATATAGGATTATCATAAGACAATGTTACATAGGACTATTGCCCGCGGCTTCGCTCGCATTAAGAAGTATTATGATTAATTAGGTATACTTTTTCATTCCCTGTTTTATCTCCCTAGGGGTGATATTTATCAAAATTCTTTCTTGTGAGATGTTTACGTCATAGTAGCTTTATGCATGCAAAGTCTCAGCCCGTACGGTTTAAAATTGACAAAGTTTCATACTAACTTTCATCCCCTATTTTATCCCCTTGAGTGTAGAATTAATTAAAGTCCTTTCTTAACGGATGCCTACGTCATAACGTCCATTGGTTTGGGCTGTGCGTTGATAGATCACTATGTCAGTCAGTCATCTTTGAGTTATATATATAGATAATACTTTATAAAAACATTAAAAGTTTCTCAAGTACGTATCGACTTATTGAGTAAAAATAAAAATTTATAATAATATGAAATAATCATTTTACTTTATAGTTCGATGGCAGCACTCATCCATGTATGACGGAACAATGCGGCGGCGGAGTGGGGCGGAACATGGCAGAAGCGCTATGGAGAATGAGAAATGGCAATGCACGCCTACTTACAGCAGTCGGCGACGATCCAGACGGACACTACTTGTTCGAACTAGCTCCCGGACTTTTATTGGATGGTAATTTATTAATAAAATACGTTTTTTCGACACTAATTTATATTAGAATGCCAAGGATAATTAAATACATTATTTTTGATACAAATATTGTCAAAACTATGCCACAAAGATTATAGAGTCTAAATGTAAAAAGATGGTTTAACGAGAACAGCCGTAATTTCATCTTTAACATCATTGACTTAATCGTAGGAATTCTACTGCTAGACGTAGGCCTTCCTCATAGATTTTATAAAGTAAAGGTTAAGTTGCCGGAAGCTACAGTTGGTTATCTGGCTGTCTATCCAGTTTCCACTAACTCGTTACTGGTCCCCTCCGCATACATCAGGTTATCCAGACAATGAAAGCGTTTATCGAGTACGAGTAGCAATTTTTCGGGGTTTTGAACGAGTACGTCAGAGCGTACTTCAACACAACAAACCTTTGAAATTTAACGATAATATAGTGTACGTCTTTTTCCATTGGCTGATTGGTACTGGCTACCCGGAAATCATTTAATTATTTTACTTATAATCATGATAAACTAGATAGAGGCTATATTTGATGTAGTCCTGTTATCCTTCGTAGGTTTTACAGCGTCTTCGGACATAGGGCTCGGGGATTCGAAATCCGCGAGCTAATTAATTTAATGAAAATCTACATCAGAAGCGACATTTATCGTATTTTATCATGATAGATTACTACAAAGCTTGTGAGTGTGATCAATAAAATATATTGCAGCTAGGAAATTATGGCGGCGGCTTCTACAAATTACAAGAAAGAGTAGTTTGTCATGTCTCTCGCACACACAGATTTAGCTATCTATTTCCTTTGACAATTTGCATCCCTGGTTTTATTTTTTGTTATATTATATTTATCATGAACCATAACTTTAACAAAATATTATCTCTCTTGAACGAATCTACATCATATTGGTAACAAACAATGATAATTATCTGTGCATTAAAAATTTTAAGCTAAACGCTTTGTTTGCATACAAAAAAATGTCCTCAAAGATGTATACTATAAATGATACTTTGGTCTAAAATATGCCTATAAATCGTTATGAGATTCGAAGTTTATTTAAAAAAGACTTATAAGTATAAGAATATTAACATTATTTACTTTTAGTTCTGACAGCAGTACAAGTAGTACGTACTAATTTTTACTCATCTCTCCATATTGGATTTTATTCCACTTTCACAATTTCTTTTTAAGTTTTACAAGAAAATTTTCATGATTTCAACCTTTAACCTGTTTAAAAGCGGCACAGCCTGCCTAACGGAATTATGCTAATCGCCTCTCACTTGCCCAAATGTCACTATCCATTTGTCAATTTAATTTACTAATTTATTAGTGATTATCTTTATTATAACCTCAAATAATTTATACATAAATATGGTATTTTCATCAAATAAAAATTTTTCTCTCGGTTTTTTATCCGTCTTAATAATAACGCAATATCTGGATACGAAGCTGTTTGACCAGTGTGCCGGTAATGACTTACGGATTAGGCTCAAGGGTGACCTTGAAGCAATGAGAGAGAGCTATTCCCAAAGTTTCACTGCGACTTCGAATCGGAGGTGAGGAGATCCACAGAAGAACCAAAGGAATCAGCGTAGCTCGGTGAATCCCTCGTCTGAAATGGGCAATGGGCGGGACACATCTGTCGTGTAATCGATGGTTTTTAGCTGCCGAATGACTCTCGAGTTTGACCCACCACCCACCAGCTGGATGTGGCATGAGTAAGCTCCCGACTAGTTGGACCGACGAGACAGTTCAAGTCGTGAGATTTGCAGCGCAGGACTGATCCTAAAGGCGATCTTTGGAGATGGCCTATGCTGTGCAGTGTGCGTCTATCGACTTATATGATGATGATGATGATAATATTAATGTAACACGTAGCGCATTGTAACATTGAAACGTATATGGATAATCTTGATCTTTACAGGTTGCATGATTCGCGACAAACGGACCTCAATGTATTCAGCGATATTTGATTCAAAAGGCGAATGTCTTCTTTGTCTTTGTAGTATGTATACAAAGTATATAGCAATTCACAATTATCGTAAACAACATGCATAGTTCGAAAGCTCTCCTGGTCTAGCTTATTTTGTATTATGGTACGAATACTAAAAGATAGATGTTTGCAATTTTACTCCCAATTCTCTGTGCAACATTAAAAAGGTGAAAATAATAAATGAGGCGTATTCGTAAATAATATTTTTAGTATAATTAGCGTGATTAAGTTTGGCTATTTAATTATTTATTAGGATTTAGTGCGTTCTCTACGTATTATAAACACTGAATAATAAACTAATGAAAAATAATTAAGTTATGGAATTGTGTCTGAGATAATACCTATCATAACGATTTCATACAATGTAAAAAATCTATTCATAATCATCAGTTCGCCCGTGGGACGATGTGTACTGGACGTAAGCCTCTCACAGCAATTTTTAATAAGGCCGAATAAAGAGGGCCTGCTTCCAGCATCTATGGAAAACCCTACTAGGTCGGCTTGTCTTTGTGGGTAGGACATTGCGCTTGCTGGTCTGTGGTCTCCACTCCAGAACCATAAGACCCCAGCAGTCATCTGCCATGGTTTTCTGTATATAACCTGCCCATTGCCCCTTCAATTAATGTTAGACAAATCTAATTACAATTATGTCTTTATAGGTGGTCTTGAAATATTATTAAAAAAATCATTTTGGAATTTTCAGTAACATTATAAGCATTTTTACAGCAATATTACAAGTATCAATAAATTTAATTATTTTAAGTAATAGATGGTCTTTGTATGTCAAACTGCTTTAAGAAACTTTTAAGTGAAATAAGCGGGAAATCGTTGGACGTCGGAAGCGAAAAACCGGTAATCGTTGTGATCTGTGGGCCAGGTCTATGCAAAGCACTACCTACTACCGGCACACTACCGGCTGAAAAAAAGATGAAAGTCATTTGTTCTTGAAAAGGACAATGAGTTTCTATAGTATTAGATAAAAGGTATTTTTGTATAATAGAGACATATTAGCAGATACTGGATTTAAAGCCATACATACAAAGGATATGGTCATACTTTCAAATAACTCTAATTTTTTAATAAAATTTTATTCGTTAATGGTAATTTATTAAACTTTTAATATCAGATATGAAAATTATAAACATATAATGTTTGTAATATTTGTAACGATGCAGTTTGTTTTAGATAAATCACGTAGTAGGTATTGGAATCATGTTTTATTTATTCTATAAGTTCCCCTTGGGTTTTCGGGTGTTTTATGTGAAGATTTAATAGATTTAATCCCTTTTATGTTTCTTTTGACGTCGTGTATCCCCGATATTTTTCCCCTCTGAACATTTAATCAAAATTTACGAGGAAGTTTCAAACTTTATCACAAACAGGTACATCTGGAATCGTAGTAGTCTCTTGTTACCAAAACGCGTATTTCTTATACAAATGTAGTAATAAAGTTTTCATTTAAAGATATAACATTTAAATTTATTAAGATGGTTACGAATCAAATGAAGACATTAATCTGCTCCATTAATCCATTTTATAATTTTTTTTATAACATACTATATTAG
>DWIC01000122.1:0-15563 GCA_018248135.1 Battus belus
TATATAATTTGGTTTTTTATTTCGGTTTATTTATTTTAAGTCAAATTTCTGTAGTTTTTTCCAGGAAAGTAAAATTTCTTTTTTGAAGTATAAAATTATTAATTTATTAATAATGAACAGTATTTATTACAAAACTTACAAGGAGGACAGATAAATTTTGATTTTTCTCTGTTTACACTTACCGTTAATTTCTTTTTAAAAATTGTTAATAATTATAAACACAAAATTAAATAAATTTTTCTTTTGGTTCACTGTTATATAATTTCGAAATTTTGGAAAATTTGTGTTAGGATAGAACACTTCATAGTGTTCCATAAATATAGACTAATTACGTTTTTTTGAACGATTATAAAGTAGATACTTTATTAAACTACCCAAAACCTGTTTTCTACCGGTTGAAAATACGCTAAGCTTTAAATGACATATTTTAAATACTTATTAATCGATGTATCCCAAAAACTTTAAACAATTTCAATGACCCTTTACTGTTTTATTTTAAAGCAAACTTACGCGGACACTTGACATTTTTTTTCTCTACGCTTTAATTATTCGCAGTAGAGTGTTTTAAATAATCTATTACTTATACCAATCATAAATATTATATCTACCAAATAAGTTGAAAATTATTTGTATTAAAAAGTTTATCAAATATCTCATATGCTATTACTGTCTCATGGGTCTCATTGATCTCATTGAAATCGATCTTAAAAGTATTTTTTACATTTAATTTTTTAAGTTACCGTTTACTTTGACTGTTTAATTTTTAGTAAGTCATTTACATACATTTTTTTAATTTTAATAAAAATTCTTCAATACCATTTACTATTTATTGCACATGATTTATGTTTACTGTGCACAACTTATAAAGTAATGTAGAATACATTAAAAGCATTTAATTTTCAATAAAGCGTTTTAAGGGAAGAATTTGTGTAGTTTCATTTAGAGTATTTAATTAAAAACATTTTTGATGAAATTTTTATTCTGTTAATTACATTATTAGTTTTTTTTATCCTGGTCACAATTTGTTACTGTCTTTAGAATCATATGTTACTTTGTGTCAAAACACTGTGATTGTTTTCGTGGGATATATTTTCAAATTTTATTCTTTTAAGATTCGTAATCTAACTCGTTTACAGGTTTTTTGTATGAAATACCTTCCATGTTATACATTTATTTTATAATATAGCTTATAATGAGTTATCGAAATAACGAAAAATCGCATAAATATTCGGTAAGAATTTAAGTTGTTTCACCTATTATTCATGTAAAATATATTGTTATTTCTAGAGAGAAAATTGAACATTGCACTCATATCTTATGTGGTTAAGTGTAGATAGGTTACCTCGTAAATATATTAATATTTTTGGGATACCGCTTTATTTTATTATATAATTATTTATCCACCTGCATTCATTATTTTGTTGTTGGTTCTTGCTTAATAATCAAATGGCAGAGAGCGACTTGAATATGTTCGTCTCTGTGCTTAACATCTAGTGTTAAAATAAACAGAAAAAGCAACACATTAAAATCGATAATTTTTATTATTAATATAATTTATCTTCCTTCCTCCATCTAGAGTCTAAGAATCCTGCTGATTGATATGACATCCGAAACACATTTATTTATTTTTAATTTTTGATGTATTATTATATTTTTTTATATTAGTTTTATATCTTTTAATGCTTTTCTATGACATTGAACAAAATAAAATGATTTTGTCCTAACAGGTATTTGTTAAATTTTACTGTAATGGTCAAATTTGAGAGCAAAATTAATGTTTCTACTGTTATGTAATATATGTAGCACAGAATATGAAAAAATAAATCTTTATTTTAACTACATCATTAGTTCCTCCATCTCTAGTGCAATTTGAATACAGGAACATAAAGTTATGTCTTTATGTCAAAAGTTTAATGAATGTTTTAGTAGAGATGTCTTAAATAATAAGCTATTGTTATTGCAATTGTGTAAAGAAACATTTCCAACTTCATTCATTGATAATAGCTTAAAGTTTCTATCAAAATCTAATGTATAAATTCTCAACTTGTTTCTGTAGCTATTTTAACATAAGTAATAAATAATGTTAAAAATGTCACATATTTCCAATGAATATTTGCCCTAATATTAGTAATGGTAATATTGTTTAAATATATATTTAGAAAATGTCTCTCTTCTCACTCTGTGATTTTCTTACAGTCTAATGACACCATATTGATAGACGATGATGACGACACAATACTATGTGATTTTACATACAAAGAAAATAAATTATTCTCAGATTTTATAGATAAATGTTTAACGCTAGCAGACGCAGAGGGCATGATAAGGGTTTTGAACAAAATAGTACTCCCTGCTTTTAAAGAATTGGACCAAACTTATAAAGAATCAAAAAGCTTTAAAAAAGTTTTGAGTAAAAGCATTAACTTTCTAGAAACAGATCCTCTTCATAAATTTGCTCATATACAAAATTTATATCAGACATTCAAACTACACAAAGAAAGAAAAAAAGTAGAATTTATAACAATAGAAAGTGATTTAAAAGGTAAAATTACATATTATTTCTTGAATTTTGCAATGTTTTTCATTATTCAATCTAATTTAAAATTAAGAGTGTGATTTCAGAAAATTCAGCCGATTTTAATAATAAAAGAAAGGCTGGTCAAGATTCACATATTAGCAAGAAAGCAAAAGTAGGTGCTAGAGGCTTGCATTGTGATAATTTAGACACAGTAAACTTGGATACATATGAAGATGATGTTCTTTTGATAGATGAAAGTTGTCCCAATACAGCTGTTAAAAGTAATGGTACAGGTACTGTGTTAATAGTATCTGATAAAATAACTATAAATTCAACAGAAAATACAATTTTGGAGAAATGTAATGAAGACAATCTTCACCTAGTCACAAATATTGTTAATGATGTTAAAGAAACTATATCTAATGATGATGTTGAAAAAATTGATCAAAACATGCTGTTAGTACCAAAAAGTTTTAAGATATATAGTGAAGAAAGCAACCAAACAGATCATGAAAAAGTATCAATTATAGAAAATAAGATAGCAAAATATAAGGAACAAATTGCAACACTAGAGGAACAAGAAGTGGATGATGATACCATGAGCTCACCATATATTTTATGTGAAAAGTAAGTAATAACAGGTTCTTGAGTAGCCAGTGGGTGTGGTGTGGATTGGCCCCTCGCTAGGCGAACCGACTGAATAATAAAGGTTGCGATAAGTCTTTGAATGCGAACTGCAGAAGAGCAGTTATTGTGGAGAGGCCTATGCTATGTGGTTGGCGTCTATTGGCTGACATGTGTGGATAAATGACTGGAGTAAATAATGTTATAAATTGTTCTACATTTAAATTTATAATCCACTTACACTTACACTACAATATTTACAGATACAAAGCTGAGTTAGTTGGGTTATATGGATGAATGGTGTGATCTAACAGGAAATGATTTTGTAAAACGAAGCAAAGTAAGGCTTAATGTACAAGATGGTCATCCACCGGGTCCAATGCAAAGGCTAGAAAATTTTTTAAATGATAACATTGGAAGTAATGGACATCCTCCCTTTCCTGACTTCCAGGATGTTATTAAATGTGTCATAAATTCAAATCAGGAAGATGGACTTGGTTGGAATAAGACACAGATATTGAATGAAGGTAAGTAAGACATAAGTAGTGCCTTTGGGCCATCTATTTAAATAATTGATCGCCTGGATCAAGCAGCTAACAAGAATAAAAAAAGGAAAGTTGACATTAGTAAATAAGAAAAATAGGAACAGTACAAGTGGAATTAGAAATAAGGAAAATAGAAATTAGACGAAACAGTTAATTAAAGAAGGCCCCATGAAATATTTATTACTCTTATATTGGATCTTAGAAGTTAAAAATAAGGTAGTTTTTTTCTCTCACTTGAGTCAATTTTAGTATTAGAGGTCTTTGGGAGTAGGGAGAGGTATGCCACCCTAATTAAAATAAAAGATTATTATGTGAAGTACATTCATGGCTGTCCCATATGTAATGCTTTTTATAGATATAGTTGCGTGCTATTTATTCACCTGTGGAAATAATATGTAAACTTCGCACAGTAGTGCGGCATATGGGCGATTCTTTGAGGCGACATTTTTGAATTCTGATTTATTCTTTTTTTTATTAAACTTGTGTTATAATGATAGGGGCTTAGGATTAGCAATTTGGCCAATAAAATAAGTAGCTCAAAGTGTGTCTGCTCTTTTTAAAACTCTTAAACTAACATCAATCTGTAAAAATTTAAATCGCACTTTTTTCAATAACTTGGAATAACGTACATTTACCACGTAAACCATGGTAAATGTACGTTATTTGATTTATTGGCATTTATTTGTCTTTACACACAGATTACCCCCAACGGCATCCGATAGGGCCGCTTTTCGTTGATTACTATTGGCTGGCTATAATACGCACTGCTTTAGATAAAAAGTATTAGGCATAACCACAAAACACGTGCATCTGAAAAAAATTACATATTTGTTTAACAATACAATTAGCGACAAAAAAGTAGGATTTTAGGGATCTACATACAATTTTACCGACAAAAAAAGTTTATTTTGGTAAATTAACATGATATATGTAAGGTGTTGTATAGAAACTTAGATAAAAAGCCAAATGCTAAATGAAGAGGGAAAGTCTCAAGTGGAGATTCACAGATTAGTGAAAATTTTGATGTGTGTTGTGCAATCAAAAAGTTGCGGTTGTTGGTTTTTATGTAAGTAAAATGAAAACTGGCAGAAGGTATTACAGATCAAAAATTTGTTCGTGAAAGTCCGACAGAAAGCAAAAAATTCTGAGCTTTGATAGAATCTTGTGGTTCAAGATTAATGTATTTCTTTTATTGTCCACAGGTATGGAGGCGCTAGAGACCAGTATTAACTACTGGGAGGACGCGTTAGCTGCGTTCTCATTGGGCGCCCGCGGCGGAGTGACCGGCACTCTCGCACTCACCTCACCCGAGGAGGCCGAGTTCTGTCGGGAAATACAAGACCTGCTGCAGAACGCATATCTTCTGCAGGTGCAAACTCTACTCTACTCGTCAAGAAACTTTTAAAAAATTGAGCCTGTAAATTAAAAATAATATCTCTGACGCAAGAGAAACTCCATATATTTTTCTTGTTTCAATTCAAACTTTTCGTAGAAAAGATAGAAATGTTTAATTGTTTATAATCCTCTATTTTACAACTTATATCTTTTATAAGAAATTTTGTGCACGAGACTTCTCTTTTGCAAGGTAAAATTGAGATAGGTATTTGCAAGGTGGGGGTAGCGCGAACGCGCATGCCCCCCGAGATGGGCTATCTAAAAGATAGCAAGGCGCGCGGGGCGATCGCGTGGCGTTCCCTCGTCGGGAGATCCCGCGGTCCCCCCCATCGCGCAGATGGTGATCACCGGTGGGGTTTTAGTAGGTAGGAATCCCTGTCCTCCCCCCGAAGGCTGGGTATCTTTAATGCCGGAAGATTTCCCCATCGATACCAAAAAAAGGTAGATATAGGTGTACGTGAAAACAATACCACAGACAAGTTGATAGATTCGTGAATCGATTTTGTCTGTCAATACATTCATTAACATTTTATAAATCTACGCAGGTTTCCAACGCATATACCCACGAAAACGTCTTATACGTAATATATTTAAAACGATTCATTCACAATATTCATTATCATTGAAAAACCACAAATTATAATAAGTAGGTGTTTTAACTAGTTAGAAGATATAAAACAAATTCTATAATTTGTAAAATAAACACATTTATTTTTCTCTGTTTAAAAATAACAAGACGGTAGATCTAATAACACTTAAAACTTTCAGGAGAATAAAATAAAGCTTGCTCTTTTGGCAGAGCTCGAAACGGTTTCAGTGGTGATAAAACTGTTCAATTATTTTTTATGGCTTGAAACAACTGGGGTTTTAGAGAAGGTATAACTGTTCTAAGGCTATGGAATTTAATGGTCTGGTGGTGCCACGTGGTTTTGGGTGCGGAAGATGGGTCTTACTGCTTACAGGCACAGCTGGAATGTAATGGTGTTACTCAGATATATTCTCTTTAAGGGTAGGCGCCCCACTAGGTGGATGGGTCGACGACATGGTCAAGGTAGGGCAGTGCGAGACCAGTCGCCGTGACGATTTTGGAGGGTGGCCTGTGCTTTTCAATAGGCGTCTATCGCCTGTTATATTATGACGGTAATGTTTTTCATATCGATTGGATCATCGGTATAGTTGATGGTAGATGTGGAGGTGTTTTTGTAGCAGTGATGGTGACATTGTTGGTGCTAGTAGTGGTCTTGTTTGTAGTAAAAATAGTAATGGTAGTTATTATTATATTAGTTGTGAAAGTGTATTATGGTGTTAATATTGTTAAAGTCGGTTGTGGTGTCGAAAATTTCGAACTCAGTGGTTTTGGAAGTAATATTATTTAAAATATTATTATAAGAGGTTCTGAAACCATTTTAAAAGTTAAGGGTGAAGACGATAAGTGCTTGACTTAAAAGTTGTAGTAATATTAATGGCACTTAAGATACCAGTGGTGGTGACGAAGATACAGGAGCTAGAGACTTTTGAAGCAGTCGTAATGTTGATTATAGTATAGGTGTTTTAGTTGATTGGTGGTGGTTTTGATCGAAGAGTTTGGAGAAGTAAACACTATGCTTAAGACTCCATCAAACTAATAAGTGCACATGTGAAGAGTTCTGATAATTATACCCGCAGATAAGAGGCAATGTGACCTATAGTATTGCGAGAACATATTGCACTATCGCGATAACCTATATCGCGATAGTGCAATATCGCTCTTTGTACAGTCTTTGTCATGTTCCTCTGACATGACTCTTCTAAAGTCTATTGAAACATCGCTCCTAATATCAAGTAAAATTCATTTGAAAAAAAAAAACAAAAACAATGTGCTAAACAATAGGGATTTTAAAACTTAAGCATGTGACACACTAAGTGATGCCTGGAAGAAAGATAATAAAACTTCGAGAGGAGTCTTGCCAATGTGTGCAAGTTGACGGAACTGCGTGTAGAAACAGCGACTGCCGGAGGGTTGTTTGGTGTCTAGGGGTGGGCGTAAGGCTACACAAGTAGGGAGGGGGCTAGGGGGGAACAGACGGCGACGTCGCGACGCCAGCCCGACCGGCGCCGTCGGCCGTCTTCTACACTTGTCCCGTCTATTCAATAATCAAACCATCATTACATGATCTATTTGACATAAGAACCTCGTAAGTATCCATCAAATCATTAGCCAAACATGAATTTGTGTTTTAATAATCAAATTAAATTTAAAATGAATTTTTGTCTGATCTTGAATAAGCATATGATATTTTTATTTACGTGATACTTATAGTGATTTAAGTATATATATATATATAGTGATTTAAGTAATACTAATTAATGCACAGACTGCACAAGAAAATTAGGAAAATAATTGAGTTTTTCTATGACAACTATTAAAAAAATAGTTAAAAAGAAATAAAATACATAAGTTATAGTCAAACCAATAAGCATTTAAATAAAGATGATGATATGTAAAGTAGAAAAATTGTATTTAGTATAAGAGAAACACACCGAAAAAGCAAAAGAAATTATAAATTTTTAGCATTCTATTATAAGCAGAGATTGGATAATATGCATACTTTTGTACATAAAAATTATAGAAATATCTTCAATTTAAATAAGTTACCAGGATAAATTATATTAATAAAATATATTTCAACAATCTCCAGTTGCCAACAAACCATTGTAGTTTTTCATAAGACTGGAACCAGCATGTCTGTTTTTCTTGCCTATATGAATTTCCACAAAAACACCTCCATTTTTATTCTAAGTAAATATGCAACTAAATACTTTTATCATGAAGCATGCATGAAAAAAAAATGTTTGAAAAGAATGTTTTTTTTGGGTCTAAAGGGAATCGAACAATTTCATTTAAATCATTCATAGCTAATTATATGTGATGTAACTAAAACACTTGTTTTAAATGAACAAATATTTGTTTGTAGATACAATTATAAAATTATATTAAATGTATTACATTCATAAAACTACTAACAATCAATTTAAATGAACAAATATTTTGTTGTAAATACTCAATTCTACTTAAAACTCATGTGATTGTGTAAGAATACAGATGTTTTGTGGAAAAAACTGGTTCATAAGAATATTAATATATGGATTACGTAATCTTTTACCACAATTGTTTTATTCTTTAATTACTTAGTCATTATCTCAATTACATCACACAAAGAAATTGAAACAATTCTATGTTGATTTAATTAAGAGATGGAATTTAAATATTACTGTGTCAAAGGAAAATTTTCAAATTATGCTGATAATTATTTTTTTAAGGTATTTTGAATATAAATGATCAGGTTAGGATAGTGCAGAGGAAAAACAAGGAGTGTTATTAGCAAATGGTTTCATTGAAAATGAAGTTTGTTAGTTCATAAAAAAAACCATATAAATAATATTTTATTTTACTAAATCACTGTTATAATAATCATTAAACTACATTTATGGTTTAAACAATAAAATGGTAATAAAACAAAACATCAAATGAACTAGCTACATCTACTGAACAATTAAATAGAAACGGTCAATGGAAAATATGGTCAACTACACACTTCTTGCAAATAACTAATGGCTTCTCTTAAACATAGTTTTAACTTATCATTATTCTTAATTAAATTATATAAGGAAAACAGAAAAATTTCTATCTGTGACTATTCTACTGGCTAAATCTAAATGAAGTCGAGAAAATAAATTTAATCGATTATTCACCAACCACATCCAAGTTTAGTTTTGTTAAGTTATTACATAGCATTTAATTGGTTGTTTTAATTTTAACTAACTGCACAAAAAATATTTGAGTATATAAAGAAATGACAATTTTATGACGTTTAGAGTGCACAGCTTGACTACAAAGTTAACGTTCAAAAACTACATAAATCAATATTTATGTGCTAATAAATTTTCATTCACTTTACCAGCCTATGTAAAAAGCTTTGTAAAAATATTTTATGTATGATGCTCTCTTGAATAAAAATTTATTATGAAAATCAGATAATTTAAACAAAATTTGGTTTCTTATAAATTTAAATTTCTCATTAAATTTTTTGACCTGCATAATGAAGCTATTGTGTCGCAAAAAATGACTAACGGCCTTTCTGTCGCCTTACGCTATAAAAGCCTTATCGCCCACAGACAAGCGGGCAACTCCTGCAAAACTACCGATTGTAGGGAAAGTAGATAGTAAAAGCTTAGATGAACGATTACCTACTCCATGGTTTGATCAAGTCGAGTCAAACATAAGCATTGCATAGAAACATCTCGCCAATTCCGTTAAGGTGTTTCGAGACGGACACAACCTTCATCGACAAACCGATTAAAATTAATATGCAATTATAAAAAATGATTTCTTTTTTTTTTGAATAATGACAGTAATTTGTTTTAATGATACAGATAAAAATAAACATACATACAAATGTTCAGTAAAGATATTGGACACTTGATTAAGTCTTATTTCTAATAAATGATATTCTTGTATTAATTTTGTTCCTTGATTACAGTTTTAATAAAGGAATCTGTACACAAAGTTATTGATGTAAAAGCTTTGAAATAATGAATGAATAGCTTATTTACTGTCAATTGAAAAATTATACATTATAAATTTAAATCATTGGTTTCAGAAATAAAAAATGTCGTAATGCACATTGCGGAGTGACCACTTTATACATGGTGATTGGAAATACGTTTAAAAGCTTTACAGTCTTTTACGGCAACATTTTCCATACATTTACCTCTTTAAATATTTCACACCACATTCCAATCACGTATGTTTATAATTCAGACATTTTCACTAATAAAAACCAAATTAAATTAATTACTCTCTAAACAATATCTTCTTAGTTCAAATGTGAATCAATTTTTTTTATTCTTATATATAAATAAAAATTTTAAACTGCGGTCTGAATGTGTGGCAGGGGCTTTAGATAAAAATTTTAAAGAGTTCGTTATCTTAGTGTAAGAATAGGGTAAAATTACTTTTTAATATTGTGAATGTACACCAATCTTACTTAATGCCTAAATTACATCAAAAAGCTTGTGGTCCCATAATTAAGTTTTATTTTTAAATTTATTTCTTCTTAAGTTATTAAATTTAAGCATCGGAAATTTTTACTCTGTCTGATTTAAAGTTTTTCTTACTTTAAATTTAACAGAGGCCAAGGAAATAATTATAAATAACATAACCAAAACATTACAACTTGAAGTATTTTTATATTGAAGCTTTTATCATCATCATTCTTGCCATGGTATATGGCATGTAGTATATGGTTGAACTTTGACCTTGAACTTCCCCATTGATTCACAATCCGTTTACGCTATTCTCAATATTCTAATGCCTACAGACATCATTTGCTCATATTTTGAGTGTCCGTGACTTGATGTATGCACTGCTATGTGAAAAAATAAGTAATTATGGGTAATTTTGTGTAAATAAGAAATTTTATGTAAAGGCAATAAAAAGCAGTATAATTTTTTTTAAATACGTAACTTAATTAATGATTTTTCTTATTCTATAAATGGGTTCATTACAATGCTTATCACTATATATAATACGCATTGTTCAGTATAAAAATATAAAAAACAAATATGTTAGAATTCAAATAATTATTTTATACAAATATAATCTTCTAATGGAAGATTTACGCGTATTATAGATTTCGCAATTTCATTAACATAGTACGGAATAATCCGTCCGTCGTTATTCGAATTAAATACGCGATTTAAATTATTTATAACGAAAACGGGTCGTGTGAGTTCTGCCTGTGATAAGGCACAATGCGACGACTGGACGGCTACAGACGGGGGTTTCGGACTGCGTGCTACTGCCAGACCGGGTCCGGGCCCCGGTCAATGCTCGACGCATGCGTCAACATGCGTTTTTTTTACGCAAACCAAAATGCGCTATTTGGCGTCTTCATTCAGGGTTGCAGCGGTAGAAAAATTTCGTGTTTTAACTGACCAGGAATCGTATTTAAGAATTTTATATTTCTAATTAGTAAACCATTTTAGCTATATACAATGAATATTTATAGTTGTTAAAGCTTTATGAATAGCTAATTCATCAGTTAAAAGTTTTAAAGCTTTAATACTTATTACATTGACTATATTTACTTGTATAACATTAATTTATTCTTATTTCTAAATGCGACAGTTTAATAACTTCAGGTAGTACAAAATCTTCAGGTTCAGATGTGAACAATAATTAATTAATTAGTGGTAATACGAATTTTGTTAACGCTTTTTATAACTATTTTATCATTACGTTATTTATTATTCCTTGAACCATTGTGTTTCAGTACGGTTGTACTAAACATTATTTCACGGCAAATAGGTTAGACCTTTAAGCTTTTACACTTACAACTAATCACTCTATAAACGTATATGTAAATATTCTTTTGAAGTATTTTAATTCACCAAATACGTTTTTACGCAAATATTAATAATTAATGAGACTAATTTAAAATTGACTAAGTTTACACGTATGCACGCGCTTCATCATCGTTAACATTACAGCCATCGGATGTCCATTGCTGGACATAACCTCAAAATAGAACTTTACAATAGGATCGGTTAACAACGGCGTTTATTCAGCGTTTTCCGACGACCTTAATGCCAGACCATCGGTCTTATTCACAATCATTAGGAAGAGACCTATGTCCATGTGCTTAATAGACCTCCGAAAATAGGCCTTTATGATTTATTTTATTCGTAAATGTTAGTATAACTAAGTACTACTGCACCTAACAAAGACAAGTTCAGTTCAAAAAGGTATGTTTACATATTGTTAACAAGGCCAACTATAACAAATGAAGATAGAGGGAACCATGACGAACAATTTAATGTTACGCAGTGTAAACAACATGTCTATATATATCTGCATACGAATGGTGACGAATATAAGAACAATAACGATAAAGACAAGGTTAGCAATAGAAATGAAGACATTTTGTTATACGTTTTCCTGGGCTACATAAATAAATAGATTTTTGCATTTGTATTATCATCATAATATACATAATATCATGCTCATCAGCAATGGTATCCTAGTGGTTGAGGATTGAGATTTACGGTCGTAGGTCGCGGGTTCAATTCCGTATACAAAGTTACATAATTCAAACTTTGTTCATTAATTATATAGGTTTGCAACTACAGCGTACTGACAACAGCAGCGTCCTCTTAATATTACACTGCTACCGCCAAATCCCCTGCCAAGCGTGCGGATTATATTTATCCAGTTATAGATATCTTTAGGTTAGGCGTTTATGAAATAGGCGTCTATGAGCTGAAACGAGGAGGCAACAGTGTATACTTCCGCGATAAATTTGTAACATCTAAGAATTATAAAATATATTAAAAAATTAACTGCTTTATCATGTCTGTGATTGATAAAAAAATAAACCAACAGTGTTTGTTGTGGGCTTTTTTGTGCTTTACCAAGACGCGTTTGAAAGATACGGTGCTTTATTTTAAGAAATATGTTAGTTCAATTTACGAGTAGGTTTTATTAAATTTAACTCGTATTCTTCTTTTATTATCATGTACGGTATATTCAAAAAGTATCGCGAAATTTTGCTTACAGTTTTATTTCATTGCAGGAGCGTGGTGCATCATGAGCTCTTGCCACAAGGTAGAACGGCAAATAAGTAATATTACCTGCAAGTTATGCGTAATTTGCGCTAAGCAATCCGCCTGAAACGCCAGAATTTCGTGGAAAAACAAAAATTGGCTTTTGCGCCACGATAACGCCCCTGCTCACACATCGCCGTTTGTTCGCGACTTCTTGGTCAAAAAAAAACACACTAATGATACCGCAGCCACTGTATTCTCCAGATTTGCCCTCCTGTGAGTTTTACTTGTTCCCGAAACTGAAGAGGCCCATGAAAGGACGACGCTACGGCACGATTGACGGCATCGAAAGAGGAGCTGAACAAGATACAAAAAAATTATTTTTTGAAGTGCCAACCACAAGTGTATAATATCCCAGGGGGATTACTTTGTAGGGGACAAAATAGATATTCTCGAATAAATAAATAATTTTTGAAAATACACAAAATTCGCGATTCTTTTTGTACAAACCGTACTGGTGATCACTACATATGTACCAAATAAAATTAAATAAAAGATTATGAAAGTTAACATCCCTTGTCGTGTCAGCCTATAGACGCCCACTGATAGACAGGCCTAGGCATAAGAGGACCCTGCTAGCCATCTACTGGAAACTCTAAAATGTGAATTATAAATCATTGTATTCCAAGAATCGAACCCGCGAGTTGCGGACATAAGTCTGTCCTCTACCCCTCGGTTACAATTAAAGTCAATTAAATATTTTTCTTTTAATGTCTGTCAAATCTTTAGTAAGTATTATTAAAAAAATAATTCGAAATATTTTGAAACATGCCGTGAATGCAATGTCCTGTCGCTAAAAAAAATTTAGAGCCTTGCAAATGTCTGATAGAATAATCCACAAGGTCTTATAAAAATATTTATCATGTCTATATACGTGCAGAATCTATTGCGTTAGTTGAATATGGAACAAGGCAATATTCTTCATCATTAATTAAGTTCGTGTATGACCTTTAAATTAAATGTAGTAATATATTTTTATTTACAAAACCTTTTCAATGTCTTCTTTTATTCATAATTACACGAAGATGTTGTGTTTTTTTTTTAATTTATAAATTCTTGTTCGGTTTAACATAAGTTATAAAATGTTATAATACGTTCATGCAGTTATTGTAACTAACAAGACATCATCATGACTCTGTCGAAGGATGTCTCTGGATATGTCGAGCAGGGAGTTCCTGTGACCTCTCCCATGGATCTCCAATAAGAGTAATTGAAGCAGCCTGCATCTTGCGCCTTCTAAGTAATTATTATACTTATTTTAATGAGAAAACCAGATAATTTTTAAGTTTTAGTGTTTCTTAATTTTATCTAGGACATTGATTTTATAAATATTTATAGTATTATCTATTACAGGCTGTGTGAAATATACAGCAACCTTTAGAGGACGTCATAACTTATTTTTCATAGTCTCGCCCAGCACATTTAACAATTTATGCACATGTCTTATGTGAGAGACCTGTGATAAACAAACGAATTAGAACACCGTGTGTATGTACCCTTTTTTTTAATAATATGAAATTGCTATTTATTAGCACCGAAATATTCTGTTCAAAAATCATTTATGGGATTATGATCTAAATTATTACAACCTCAGGACTACTTCATATAAACCTCCCTTATAAATTTCCAATAAGATTCATTAGAATCTTCCTATATCCAACGATGTTAACATGATCTTATATCCACCTTACAGATGGACGCCCACAGCTGTTCATACCGGTTCATATTGTACATTCTAGAACCTTCAAGCCCCAGTGGCCATCTATTCTGCGCACTGTGTGGCTCTTTACAAGTTCAATCCCGTGGACTATTCCGATTACCTGCGGATCTGCTCATTCACAATTCGATCTCGTTGAAAAATTCCGAGCACATACATCCTTCTCGATGGCTCGTTGAGCAGCTGTGCTGCCAATAAGACCAGAAATGAGAAACCTTGTATGTAACACAATTTGGTTTATAGGATATCGCAATAGTATTCAATCCTGCTGCAGGCTGTAATTACGGCCAAATGAGGATTACGAGGCCAACGAACTATCTTTTGTTGGTGATTTTGAATTTAAAAAATTACTTTGATACATAACAATACCTCTGTATGGCATATCATTTATCATCATGAACGCTTTGTATGTATCACAAAAACCCCGTAAAAGGATATGTTCCCTGTAAAAGGTTATATACGAAGTGGGTTTAGCAAAACGTATTCATATTCATAAAAAAAATTACCAAAGGTTATTAAAACCAATTTTTCGTTATAATATCCCCGATTGAAACAAATTCTTGTTAAATGCATTCATAGAAACTTGAAATACCTAATTTACGGCTCAAAGATTTGATTTTAAATTAAACTAGTTGTTTACTTCTTAAGGCTTTTATCAAAAGCACTTAAGAAATTATTTTGGAGTCAAAAACAAGATATAGTTTTAAATATATTTATTTAAACTGTCTCATTTATCTGATAAAATAATAATTTTAAAAACACAAACAGTATTATAATAAAACAACCTTAAATTAAAAAAGGATTCGATCTACTACTAAAAGAGAGACATTTAAAAAAAATAAAAAAAATTATCGTGGCATTTACAGTTTTTAGTACCTTTTTTTTCCGAGACACCTTATCTTCAGTTTGTGGAAAACTGTTTCCGCGAGTTAATTTTCGATGCAGTTGCAAAAAGACCCATTTGACATGTTCTTATAGTATATGCCTTATATTTTTCAAAGGTAAATTTGTATTGTAAAAAAAAACTTTGAAGAAACTTTTGAAAAAGAAACTTTGACTAACTATCAAGACAGTTTGCCACCCCTGGACTCGGTTTTTGCTCATCTGTACTATCTATATC
>DWIC01000123.1:0-15526 GCA_018248135.1 Battus belus
GCATTGTTTTAAAACTCCCTGACAAGGTCAGGTGCTTGTTAGTCTGTAAACTACACTACAGAATCCTTAGGCTTATACAGCTCTCTCATCTGTTCTGTCTCATCTGCGCTATGTGGTCAGCTAATTGCCACTTTAAATAGCTAATCCCCTGACCTATGTACATTACTTTCGTACTTGAAGTATTAACAATATTACCATTATTTCAAAATCATTCTTAGTAATGTATACAGTTGCATACAGATCAGGCACAATAAGATTGGTGAATGTCACAGACAATTCAGATAAAGATAAATGCCCACTGCAAGGTGTAGACATACAAAGGTAGCCACAATGATCAGTGCGCTGCTTACATCTAGCAACTTCCCATGACGGTAGGCTCATGGTCACAACTCGAGAACCTTTTGGCCTCAATGTCTGTTGCAAGTGCAATATACCCAGCACACTTCTTCTCCAGACAAAATTTAAGATAATAACAACAATTTAAATGAACAAAAAACTTACCATCGCTTGATTAGTATATGAATGTGGTAACCACCATGCTGTCCTATATAAGTTGAGAAACTGAAGTCCAGCTGCCACCAATGTGAATACAAAAGTCATTAACTCAAACAGGAGTTCACCATCTTGAGGGATATATGGGAAAGGTATATGTTTCGGTTGCAGCATGCCGTCTGATAACTTTACTTCAGGTCCCGACGGTGTGGTGGGTGCTGTGGTTGATGGTAAACGTGAAGTGCGGGACATACGTTTACCACCACCATTCATTTCCTCCTCTGTTAGTGGTACTGCTCCCTGGAAAAGTATAAAAATTTATTAACTCGCATAGCTTTTTTGTTTTTGATTATAAGAGTTACATTTTTTGTAAGAAAATACCACTTGAAACCATCCAGATTTATCTAACTAGGTGACATTGTTAAATGGCATAATTGTTGAAAATAGTTTTTTTTTCTATAATCGTAATTTCGGGATCTCTCAATCGTTTCTTATCATGGGTGGACATAATCGTTTTATTCCCATACTCATCTTACATCATTCTCAATGTCATTCAATTTTTTTCCCTAAATTCCTTGACATTCTCTCCTTCCTTTTCATACTTTCATTCACACATTTCAATTTATATTTCATTCATATTCTTTTCATACATTCATCTAAATGGATTATTGGAGAAGTGAAAAGATGCGCAGAAGAACCAGTCTCTAAAGTAGCTTGAAGAATTGCTCAATTGAAGTGGCAGTGGGCGGAACACTAGCTCGTACAACCGACGGCCATTGAGGCCATAAGGCTCACAAATGGTAATCACAAACTAGTAGCCAAGGCGCGGGTAGGCCCTCCATTAGGTGGACAAATGACATAGGTTGCAGGCAATCACTGCATACTGGCAGCGCAAGACCCGTCATCATGGAAATCTTTGGGGAATGCTATGACATACAGTAGGCGTCTGTTAAAAAAATTATAGTAAGCTAATCATGGTGATGATGATTATTGTAGGGGTAAACTCATATTTTATAAATACCCGATTGTCAAATAGTAATTAAAGAGGGTGGATGAATATTTTTGTCTTGTGGATACATAGAAATAATCATTTTTGACAGGCTTAAATCCTTTAGCAAATTATAGAAATATTTTGCTGTTATACCTCTTGCTTCTCTCTCAGATTCTCCATAAATTTAAGTCTTTTTATTGTCTAGGTTTTGGTACTTGTTCACATTGGTTAACATTAACAACCAGATTTCTTGCCTATCTAGCCATATTTAAAATGATCTGTCTAATTCAACTTTAAAACCTGTTGCAGAAATGAGCATGTGTTTACTTTTGACATGCTTAAGTCTTGACTTGTGTTATACATCTCACACTTACCTCCACTACAGCAGGAAGTATGGTTTTATTGATTATGGTTTTATTAAAATTAAACAAAAGTAATCTGGTTACCAGCTACTAAAGCCAGATAACAACCAAACATGTCTATTATCTATATTACTTTAACTAATAAACAAGTCAAGCTTTGTTTTGATTATGCACTAGTATCAACATTGTAACATTTTGATAATGAAATACATAATACTTTATTAGTGACAAAGATAATAAAATTCTCTTTGGAGCAATTTTGGGAAACAATTTAAGGGTACATATTGGACGTATGAGATGGGAAATGGGAAATTAAAAAAAGTGCATATATAAAGGTGTTTTATTTTTTTGTTTATCATTATTTTCGCCATTGACATAATTGTTTTTTAATTACTTTTTTGCCGGGTTTTCCAATTTGCTTGCTG
Organism: Battus belus; assembly: GCA_018248135.1. Taxonomy (NCBI): domain Eukaryota; kingdom Metazoa; phylum Arthropoda; class Insecta; order Lepidoptera; family Papilionidae; genus Battus; species Battus belus. The sequence goes on from DWIC01000123.1 coordinate 2,271, forward strand.
TTGCTATATAAGTTCCACCGAGTTTCAGATTAGACAGCAATCTCAAATTAGTAGTATTTTCAGTCATTAATACTTAGTATAACTGAAGTTACGCTGATTAAATTTTTTTCTTAAACAACTACTTGAAATAAGCAGTATTATTTTCTTTGCCATTTCTAAATACACATAGGATGCTTATAGGTTATTTGAATAATTTAATGACCACAATATTTAAACTATTGGGAAAAGCATCTCTTAAAGACTTGTCAAAAACATATGTAGTCAGTTTATGAAAAATGCTACCTCAGTCATTTTTGGTAATTTAATGAACTTGATATCATTGCCCAATAAACACACTTAATCACATATTATACAAAGATCAAAGCCAGAACCCAGTCCAAAGACCCACCAAGTTGCAGGCTAAACAGATGCACTCAATGTGAGAACCAGAGAAAAGTAATCCACATGTTCAGAACCATTAAATAAACTTTCAATATGTTTGCATTAAACTTTACTGAAAAGTTGCATGCAGAATACCTTTCTTGGAACTCCAGCAGCTTTTTTGGAGCCTGGCGGCACCATTTTGCTGGCGATTTGCGGCAAAGGCCGCTTAATGAGCGGGTCTTTTATAATTTTCCGTCGTCTAGAAACAGCTGTTGACGAAGTACTGCTAGCTTGTGAAGAAGCCCAGCGCCTAGCCAACAATATGGTCAGGCAGCCGACGACCGCCGGGAGGAAGAATACGACAAAAGGGCCACTTTCATTTTCGGTACAACTCATCACTCACATGATAAAATGTCACAATATATTATTTCGACTCTCACACACGACGCGTACGTCCACTACGCTCGGCTCGCAAATCACAAATCTTCCCGGATTTCAATGACATTTGCTAAATAATAATTAGTGACGCACAATGTACCTGTCATATTTTATCGATACATTGAAATCGATTTCAAACACATGTTTAGATGAATATGACGAAAATAGTTTGAGTACAAGATTCTCTAAATTTACCACTAATTTTATTACAAATATACAAATTTTGATCCTTTATTTAGAGAAATTAAATTAATAGTAAAAGTTGTGCGAAATCGATTGCATAATTAATTTTAACATTTCACTATGTAAAAAGAAAGATCTATTCATGTAACGTAACAAAACATCCTTTAATTAGGGAATTAAAAAATAATACGCATTTAAACAAGAAACTACAATAATGACTTGTAAAGTACGCAGTGATCTGTGAAAGGATTTGACAGTTAAGTCTGCATTTCAATATATCGATTTTGGTATCAGACCGGCTTTTGCGATAGCACAAAAATCAAAAATGTTTTTCAAATTCATAACTTAAATATTAGTGACATAAACATGTCGTTCACCATACTTTGTTCTTTCGTGTTAGCTTTCTATGTTGTAATATGGTTTTTCGATTCATTTTTTAAGGTGTGTGTATATGTATAAGTATTGTTATGTTTACCCAGAACGATGTGATATTTATTTGTTTATTTTCAGAGTTGCATGCACTACCCGTATTATGCATTCTTGGAAGGAACTGGATTGAAAGTCGGAATATTCAATTTTTCATGGACAACAGCGGCATTTAACAGATTCCTGTATAGATGGAGCAAGAACCTAACAAGGATCCTTCGAAAATGGTTTACCTGCGGGTATTTCTTCACGGTGTGGCTGTTTTTACCGTTTGCTCTCTGGATACTGTTAACGTTTATTTTTGAACATTTTTACGAGACCATACAAATTAATAATATGCCTGAAATAAAAGGTGTATTACCTGGAGTTAATATTCCTGCCTCTGATTTCTGGGTATACTTTCTTGCAATAGGTATGAGTAGCGTCTTCCATGAGCTAGGGCATGCATTAGCAGCTGCCCAGGAGGATGTCCCGCTCTTGGCTGTCGGTGTTTATGTATTTGCAATAATCCCTATAGCATTTGTCCAATTAAACACTGAACATTTGAACAGTCTTGCGATTACAAAGAGGTTGAAAATTTACTGTGCTGGTGTTTGGCATAACATTGCTCTGGCATTTACAGCAATGTTACTATTCTTTTCAGCACCAATTTTATTTAGTATTGCTTATGAGACTGACATAGGGGTGAAAATCGTAGATATAACTGAAGGTTCCCCTCTGAAAGAAGTCAGAGGATTTAATGTAGGCGATGTTGTAACAAGTATAAATGGATGCCCCATTAAAAATGCCAATGATTGGCTGTTCTGCCTGCATGCAGCTCATGACCGCTACGGTATTTGTACTAGTGCGGAATTTGTTGCTCAAAATGATGAAATAATGATGGAGACGGTCAAAGAAAATGATGTTGTTGAGTGCTGCAGAAAGGATGACTTGTATAGCTTATGCTTTGAGTATATGGAGCCAAAAGTTGTTATGGATTCAGTACTCCCTGGTCAGTACTCGTGTTTGAAGCCCAGAGATATGGTGAAAAATAAGTTGGTTAAGTGTACAGAGCAAGATGGACATAGCTGCTCTCGCAATATGCACTGTTTGAAGCCTTCTCTGAACAACCATACATACTTGATAATTATTGAAAGGAAAGATGATAATGCTGTTTTATATTTGGGTGTACCATATGACTTACATCATACTGTTTTCATTGATCAGTACTTCCCGCGTCTATCTTTGCTCTCTATTTTCTCACCGTCGCAGTTTGAAAAGCTACTGAGGTACATTTTCATTTTTTCTATGGGCATAGGGTTTTTGAATGTAGTACCTTGCTATGGAACTGATGGTCATCATATAGCAAGAAGTCTTATACAAATTTTAGCCAAGTATTTAAATAAGAATGGTGATTTTGTCACTTTTTTCACGGTATTCACTGTAGTGGTAGGGACAGGTGTTACTATACCAATATTAATATATTTGTTTTATAAGGAAATTTTCATGGAAAATTAGTTCCATTATAAAGTGTAATTTTAGCACCTCTTTCCTTACAACAATTCTGTATATTAAGTTAAAAAATAGAATTGTTTTAATGTAGTTCTATACTAAATATTACATTGTTTAATTATTGTATTTATTTATTTGTTATTTTTATGAATGATTAAAACCCTATTCATTGTTGATAAGTAAGTCATCATCATCATGTTAGCCAAAGGAAGTCCGAGGCTGGATGTACCTCCCTCAAAGATTTGGACCATTATAGGACCATATGGTCCAAATCACTATCTTCCGACAATCTTAACAAGTTTCTCTGTCCACTTTAAAGATGGACATCCTACACTGCACTTGCTGTTGATGACAAACATAGATTATTTGGATCTATATCAGTGTTTCCCAACATGGGGCCCACGCCCCACAGGGGGGCTATTTGATTGTCGAGGGGGCGATTCGAAAATGTATTCGTTACATATTTAACTCTTTTGCTTTAATAGGAGAATTATGTATGTTACATGAGGGCATAAGAATTTTAGAAATGCTAAAAAGTGGGGCATGGTACCAAAACGGTTGAGAAACACTGATCTATATTTAACTAGTTAATGTTGGCTTATTATGGATAAGACTGAGGGAGAGGGACAAACTGCCAAACATGCTTGCTTTGGAACAACCAGTTTGTTAAAACATCCAATAGAGACAAAAAATATGACAAATATTAATTGTAATTATTCAATCACTACTGATTTTTCTAATATTTATTTGAAAGGAATTGTGTGTTTTGTGTGAATTGTGTGTAACGGGGTTTGAGGTGCTTGTAAAGGGTAATATGTGTTGTCTCTTCATTATTATATGAATAGCTAATCTATAATATAACTGTATAGAGCAATAATAAAAGTGTAATTTATTTAGTATACTTTTGTAACCACTATGGTAGTGCTCATTGATTGTGAAAGTAGTCAAGTCATCAAATTTGCCAAAAAATTACCGTCGAGTATGAAGTATAGCTCATGGTAATGACTGATACCTGACCTACATATTTTTTTTAAAAAAGAAGCACTGTAATTATTAATACACAAAACGAATACATTTAATTGTTATGATTTGCAATAACATACAGTAGCAAAGGAGGCGAGTTTGTTGGGTATTGACTACAGTTGACTTTCAGCTGTGTGCTTTCGCATTCGGTCGATAAATTGTCTCTGATACCAAAGTGGTTAACACACATTTTACATTAAACCTTAAATATAATGGATTTTTTCTTTTATAAAATATCTTTCCAAATCTATATAATTATAATGGTTTCAATAGTATTTTTGGTCTTTATTATTAATGATCTGTAAAAGGGAAAAACTAAATTAAAGACTATATTGTCGCGTTATTATATTACTAGAATTTCTGTTAAATATATTTACATTTTACATATTTAATAACTTAAGTGAAATTAAAAATAATTTCAATTGCTTATGAAAATTGGAAATTTTTAACAAAAATATTTTAAATTAAGTCAACAGAATTTAGTTCTTTGAGCAATCATTTGTCATAAAGGTTTTGTGATCTTTTTCTTAAATTGATTTGTTTTCGGAGTAAACACATATTTAAACTATGTAATACTATGAGAAATGTGTTTCTTAACTTTTGCTAAGCCCTAATGACCTCTCTAGATCCTTCAATGATTTTCTTCCGTAAAATAACATGCTTTTTATTGCCGTCTCATCAGTGTGGTGCTTGTTATTTTTGAAATCACTTCTCGCCCAATCTTTAAGTTCTGAACGCGTGCTTTCATCAGGTACTTTTCTTAATGTTCTAAATATATCCCTGTATAACTTCAAAACTTCTTGGCGTAGAAGAAACTGTAAAAAAACACTTTATACTTTTAATACAAATCAACAAAAAGAAGTCACGTTCACGTAGTTTATTTACCTGTTTCAAGTTTAAAGCTTTTTTAGGTAGTTTGGAAGACATTATTAACCAGGTGTATTAGTTACAAAGAACTATAAGTTTAAATGAAAAGGTCTTAAAATAATACCCCGTAGGGATGTTTACATTGTTTTTGACAATTTCTGACATTACAACAGCTGTTATATGCCGTTAGTGTTTTACGTTTCAATTCACGATAAATAAATTAAAAAAAATTTCATATCTTGCTAAATAAATAGTTACTTAGCAATTTTACAAGAAAGGACTTTAGTTAAGCACGAGCTCTAAATTGAGATGACACTAAAAGTTTTTCGAATACTAAAAATTAAATTTAAACATCGACTTATAAATTATGATGAAGTTTTGTTTTTTTGGGTGCGTACCTTGACAGTCTGTGCAACCCACACTTGATGGGCAACTGATGAAGCCAGCGACAATATATGCTAGTATTTCCCAACCTTTATAGCGCCATGTCCCACCTTAGTCTGTTAAGCTCTTATGCCCACCTAATGCAACATTTGTAATTTTCAACTATACTACAATTTTTTTTTAAATTGAACTTTTCACTTAAATTGTAATTTTTAGGAAGAAATTACTAGGAACTTGTTGTGTCTTTAAAATTAGTTCATTTAAAAATAGTTTTTTTATATTCATTACTTTACATAATTATTTACCGCAATTATTTAAAAATTCGCTTTTGCGAAAAGCTTAAGCCTCGGAGCGAAAAGGTTATACTTGTGTCGAATACAATTTCTGATTGCCTCCCTTAATAATAAAATCGTCCCCTCTATTGGGCGTGGGCCTACGTTGCCAAACACTAATCTGTGCGCTACTATTCTGCTTCCTCAACTGCATCTGATGCACATGATCAAGTCTCAACATTATGAATACTTCACAACTGAAATACAAGCGCCTCACAAGCCACTCCCGTCTACTTAGTAAATACTGTTATAATTAAAAATAAACAGAACATTAATTTTTAATTTGGCATTTGTCATTTTAATATGATAGCTCAGTGTTTTCTTTGTTTCGTGTTATTGTATTGTAAAACATTATGTGATATTAAAATGGAGTGGGGTGATAAAGAGGACCGAATCACTTTGATCGCAAATGTCAACTGTTCGTTGGCTATATTAGATTGGTATTGGATGCTGTTAGCTGTTTTGGCTTTTCCAGCATGTTCGGAGTCAGAGCACCTGGGCTGAGGTAATTTAAAAAAAACTACTTAGTTGCGCGTCAAACGACTGACATATTGTATTGACTAATTGATTGATTAAAAGACTAATTGAAAGGTGTAAACTGAACCGAAGACCTTTTAGCCGAATCGATATCATAATAGGAAAAAGATCGTTACAATGAACTTCACAATCGATCTGGAATCGGAAGTAGCTATCGATTAATTATGATTCTTAAATTGAACGAAATTATTTTTTTTACAATGTTACATTTAATCTTCAATAATTGTTATCAGTAATCTAAAAGACATTTTAAAATAGATTTGGAATATCTACTAACCAGAAAAAGGAATCCGAATACATGTATCGAGAACTACAAAAAATTTCTCAAAGTCAAATCGCCCCTCCTGGTATATATATAATAGGAATTTGTAATTATGCCTATCATTATATATATATATATATACAAATGTATGTCTATAAGATAATTTAATAATGTGGACAAACTATTTGACGTCATCATTGTCATATCAGCTGATGGACACCCAAAGCAATGCCTTCCCACAAAATATCGCCTCGACTCAGCGCAAGACCGGCAGTCTTACGCTGAGTGCATTCAGCGACGATGAGGCCATCTAGTGTCGAGCCTATCTACCAACGCTGCGTCTACCAGCTCGCGGTTGCCACTTCAGTCGCCGGAGCTGAAAAGTTCGACGTTTATGGTTATACGTATGTCTGTTTGATGATATTTTTTTCTTTACCTTTACAATTATAATGTGCTATGTTATAAATAGGAACTTTCTAATACTCAATCTTATACTAAAGCTAACACGATATAATAACATACTCTATTACTGTATTATAACACATAGTAAAGCTAATAAGTAACCTAACTTCTTTGCTTAACTTTCTAGTCAAGTGATTTGTGATGTCAGATATGACTAACCACTATGTTACAAGACCCGCAGAGAAATTCGTGATTTTTATTTTAATTATTTGTTTCAACTATGGAATAAAAACACCAGCATTAATTACAATTATTAATATATACTGTTAATAATGAATTATCGACAAGTGTCTTTGTAACATTTATTTAAGGCAAAGACAACTTTGATTTACGACATTTATTAACACTAACCTTTAACAGTATTCGACATTTAAAGCTAGAGGAACGTAAATATTAAAATTAAAGCGTTATAAAATGAACAGAGGATAATAAATAATTAAAAGATCGTATATTTAAAAAGAAATTGCATTAAAAAACTAATATATGATAAAAAAATATATTATAATTGTGTCCGGATTCCAATAGAAAAAATAAACGTAATAAAAAATTAATCAACAAATTTCAAAGTGATCACTATATTTATAGATTAAATATGAAATAAATAATAAAAATTTATGATCGACGGAATTCTGACCGCGTGAACTGTCAAACTTACTTTTTTCATTAGAACTTACTAGACATTGGCAAAGCCATTCGTAAGTTATAACATGATTAGGGGAAACAGGGTTATATTTTTAGATTTACAATTATAATACAATATAAAAAATTCAATTATATAATATAAATAAATATAATATGAACTTGCCTATAAGATTATAAATTTAACCAACAAATGTAATCAGATACTTCTAACCTAATAATTTACACAAAATTTGGAAATGATTTTTGTAATAATTAACGATTAGCGTCATACATAAGAAACTATAATTATTACGTTTATTTTACTATTTTAGATATTTCTTTGTACTTCAGCTCGCTAGAATAAAACAAAATTGTAAAGCAATTCGAAGTCTCGTGTAGACCAAGTCTGAATTACATAAATACTTAAGTTATATTCATTATATTTCTAAAACTGCACCAAGAGATGTAAAGATATTGTGATTATGAAATTTGAATTGCAGCTGTTAACGTTTATCCTTGGCATTTGTATTTATATCGGTGAAGAATCAAACAAGTTCATGCAAGATTTAAGAAAACACAAGTCAAGACATGTCGTCCGGTTGCACATCTGTACAAGCGCTGCAAGCGCTGCAGACGGTGGTATTTTGCAACTCTCGACTCTTTGTACTGAGTATATAATAAAAAGTTTTTAGAATTAACAGTCGCTGAGCTTCTTATACATTATCGGCTTACATTGATAGGTGAAGTCATATCGATATTTTAGTTTGACTCTCGAATTAAGATTTATGTCAATCCAACGTGGATTTTATATTATTTATAAAATCATGTTAATTTTAACTGCATAATTTAATAACATCGGCTACAAAAAACATCAAGTTGCTGGTTTATGCTCTATTCACGATTTATATTTCGTGTTTAGTTTATTTTTATCGAAATATGCCTACCGTCAAGTATCTCTTTAAACCCTGTGATTACACTTAAACCACTTGGGGAAACGGTGACTTAGACACCAGACGCTTGCAATAACAGCGTAAACATTTGCGTTTCCAATTTTATATATTGCGTTATAATCGCAACGAATGCAAAATTTTAGATCTTTAAAACGCACGCAAGTCGCACGTTTTTGATACGTTAAGATATACAAAATTTTTAATTATTACATTAATATTAATATAAACAATATATGTGAAGAAAAAATTTCTTTTGTACTAGTGTTTTTATGTAGTAAATTATTTGGCGCCATTTGATCCAGTTGCCATTTAAATGTCAAACTGAGGTGTCAAAAGTTAGACATTAAAATTATAACAAACATTCTTTTATATTATCACTAAAAAAGAATTTATAAATTATATTTTTAAATGTTACTTATTTATTTAATTCTATATTCTTTGCATTTATGTTTGAAGGAAACATTGAAATATTAACGTAATAACATTTCTATTTAAATACAAAATAAAATGTAATTATTTAATAATTTGCACGAAATTATAAATAGATGATTTTTACTGCGTATTACATTGTGAAAGTTTAAATAGTGTATAATTTTTTGCTTTATTTGACAGCTACCAACGGACATAATGGTCATGGGTATTTCCCATATATTTAAATAACAATGGATGCGTGGGAGGGATTAACAAGAATGGAAACCTCTAGAAAGAATTTACTGGCAGGAGTTTCAAGGCTAGAACCGGCATTAACGATATTTCATTGCGGTTAGAAAACGTCATAGCCAATTAAATTATTGGACTGACACAGCTTTCTTTGCATATTTCAAGTTGATAAGCATAAATATACAAGTAATTTAAAGTTCGATCCGAAAATATCTACATAATTATTACAAAATTAGGCCATGTAATTGATTATAGGTATTCAAGCTTCAAAGGGTTGAATGTATAACTCAATTGCTGAAATAATTAACATGTTATGGACAAATGATATAATAGATTCAAAATACTCCATCCTAAAATATGTACTACATATTAAAAATTATTATTATTTACTATTTATGCCTGCAGCCATTGTACTGAGAAAGTAATTGGCCTGTCGTATTCCAAAAATAAAAATAAATTAATGTAATATTTTTCGGAGTGACTTAACATATTTGAGGATGAAAATAGGTTTAAAAACTTTAGCTTACAAATTACGGATAAAAAAGCTTTAAATTTATAGCTTTTTTAATTTAAATCTATCAACCTGTCATATATGGTCCGGTTACTAAAATATATTTAAAAAAAAAACGAAATCATCATGATCATTGTCATGTCAGCTGACAGACGCCCACTTCAAAGAATAGAACTCCCCAAGACCTATGACCGGCTTGGCACTGCCTGCTTCCAGCGACGTCCTGCGCCTTGTCTATCGGCTCGATTAATGAAGTACAAAATATAATTTTAAATCTATGGTATATATTATCATTGCATAACGAACACAAAGTATTAAGGCGAAAAAACAATTTGTGTAAAAAGTTGAGGAAAAAAAAATCAAAAATCCAAAAATTCTAAATTAAATCTAGAACATTTTGCTTTTAAATAATAAAGCCGCGAGTTTTATAGTCTATATTTCTATCATACTACAATTTTGAAGTAATAATAGCTCTATAGTAAACACGTGACTCACATTACAACGAATGCTGCTTCGAATTATATACAAAAAGAAATTACCAGTTTTGTGTTTACCAGCTAGCAGATTATAACTTGATTAAGTCCACTGCGACAATTATTTGCGTTTAAAAATGTTTGTTAAGTAAAATATTCTTTTACTCAAATAAAATCATCTATGATAGACTACAGCATTGAGGTTATAATGCATTAAATGACATTAATAATTATAAAATACAGGGGATTATGAGTTAACGGCATACGGCATATGATGTCATGTATTGTACAACCTGTCAAAAATTAATAGTTTCAGAAATGATAATGTAGTAAGAAAAAGGTTGTTTAAAATTCGGATAACAACATAATATTGTTAATTATACAACTGGAACAAGTTATTGGCCAGTTGCATTTCATTAGTTTAAAAGTGATCACTTTATACAGATTGGTAATAGGTTTTTTACTATATAAATATATTAGAATATAGAATATAAAAAATCAATATTACGCGAGTCATACCTCATTAATTATGACAACGTTACATTATTCATTACTATTCAGTAAGATGTTATAACATGTTTGAAAAAAAAACATAAATTTAGTTTATCACTTTAATGTTATGTAATAAAAATCTTTTGTAATAATTAACGAAAATATATTCGAGCTTGCCGCCCAAAGCCCGTTCCGTTTTGTATAAGCCCCGCCTTTTTGCTGATCGAGCGCGGGAAAAAATATCGTTGACTTTTTCGCAGCGAATTTACACCTTCTAGCGAAGTGAAAAGGCGAAGTTTGATCAGTCGCGTCTAGGCTGTCGCGTTGAGCGGATGTGTTTACATTTTTCGCTGCCCTCGCTAATGTTTACGCGATCGTTCAAGTTACTTGTGACATGAAAAACTTTGACAACTGTCCAAAATCTTTATGTTTATTTCAGTGAATTGACTTTGTTTTATAAAATGGATAGTAAGACACAGGGGGACTCACCGCCGCGGACGCAGGTGAAAAAAGAGAACGAGGAAGAAATCAAGGTGAGATTTAATTGTAGGGTCATCTCAAGGACTGACGTGAGCTTCCGTGGGAAGTCCATCATCGTGTTACGGCGTCGTATCTGTTGGCAGACGGCCTGCTCTCTCAGTAATGTAACACCCAGAAGTAGACATGTGTATTTTTAAATTCGATATTCCCGCCACGGGTCTGGAAAGGTTGGCGGGTTAACACCGAATAAATTATTTGGTATACGGTTACAATATTAATTACATTTCGCGATACACAATAAAACGCGTGTAATATTGCGTTTTCGAGGCCTTTTCCAGCCATTAAAGTGTGTAATGCGATATCCGAAGCGCGCTCGGATCGCTGTAACCAGAGTCGGTGGATGTTTTGATAATAGATATAGGCGGCGTCTGTGTGTGAGTGCGTACGTATTGGCGGCACTATACGTGTGCGTGCGGGGTAATTTTAGACGTTCCTTTGCTCAAAACGTAACCCGAGAGCGTCCCAGGCCGCAAGCCGACGCCTCAATTTATTGTTTTCATCTGATTATCGCGTTGTACATATGTTGATAGCGAACTAATAACATCGACGACGGCGTAGCAGGATTCGCGCGCTTTTTTATTTTGGCGCCGCGGAAATAGTTTGACATGTCAATAACCTCGTCGGTGTCCACGCGGAGGTGACGTCACGGGACGGGATATTTGCCGAAAGTTTGGGGTCGATAAAATTTATAACACCTATTACGCTAAGACGTTCCAAATTTTTGAAAGCGTAATGTGTTTTTATTTTCGATCCATTCGCTCCGATTAATACGGTTTAATGTTGCTTCATCGTTTCAATTATAGAGTCGCGTTTGAAACATAAACTGGCTGTTAACATAAAGTTTTAATTGGATTTATAAGTTATCATAAATTATCGCGACCAGGGTTTACTGTGATCCGTGGATAAAAACAAATGAAAAACTATTGTTTTTAGCGATTATGTAAACCATGAATTTAAAATTAGAACAAATAACAAAATATATGATTTTATTTTATTTACATTCTTGACAGACGTAAATGATTTACGACAATTTCTGTACCGATTTATTTTCTCGATTTAAATTACTTAAAATTATCATTTTAGAATATAGTATCGTTGGTATCTTGACAGAAAGTTTTTTTTTGTATCAGTAAATCATGGTTGCGTTCAAATTTTATTTTAGTAGCACTATATGTACAATATGTTTTTAATAAATGATTTCTTTTTAATTTAATTTTCTTTTGTATATTTATTTGTTTATCTGTGAAGTTGAGAATCTCGAAAAGATGGAACTTAAAAACGAAAGCAAGGAATACACTCATAAATTATCATTATCTTTTTATGTATTAAGTTATTAATACATAATAATATTTTATGAGAGAGATCAGAATAAGATGAAGAATTATATTATTTATTTATAAACTAATAGCTGTACAGGATGATTGATTATAGATGTCAAAGCTTTAAAGGGTTCATATGTCAGCAAAAACTTTTAAACCTTTCAAGTAAAATGTGTGTCTATTTCCAATAATTACTTACATTAATTTATGTTTTCTAACGTAATTTATAATATTCCTGACAATACGAAATGTATATGGACAGATAGTAAAAAATAATTAATTTTTTATGTGCTTTTTCATACTTTTTTCTATAAGATAAAATATACGTTTATTGATATTAAATGCTCAATATATTTACCCTTTTAAAACTTTTATATCTATTATCGATCACTCTGTATACAAACGTCAACAGTACATATATACATTTCTATATACGTTGGTATTATCTGTATACGTATATATCAGTCTATATTTGTAACAAATATAACTAACTATACCGGGTCCGTATCAAAGTTTGACATCTCAAAATGTTCCTTCACGTATTTGACATATGTTTAAAATGTTTAGTTGAAGAAATTAAACAAAGGTTGAAACATTAAAACTAATAAAATATTAACATGAATTATTTATAGTCTGTCATAGATTTTTAAAATTTATTGAGTACAGTTATTACGTAAGAAGAGACATCTTTGTATATGTTATAATTATCCATTTTCTTTCATAAATGATGTGTTTACAGTTAAAGAGCCCTACATTCATTAAAAAGTGTGATTAAACTGTAATTAGTATATAAAGATCTTTCAGTGCTTTAAGTTAGGTTCTTGATGTTGTTGTTGCTGCCAACCCGGAGGTTCATACAGCTTCGTCTAAACTGAATATACGGAGTGGAGGGGTCTATGGACTAGCTAAAAACACAACGACG
>DWIC01000124.1:0-15524 GCA_018248135.1 Battus belus
AGAGTGAACAGGCATTATTTGAGCTTCCGTGCACCATCTTAGATCTCATCGTTGCTTCCCATCAAGCAAGATTGAGGTCAAACGCACTCAAATATATAATAAAAAAATTTGGTTGACAAATAATTATAAATGATGTTTTCCTTTATAAAGGAATGACACGAAACATGCTTTTTCCAACATTTATTCTTGGAATAATAACAAACGTATACACGAAGCTCCGGAATTCCCTTTTGTGTTATGGAATAAATTCTCGGTAAACACGTATTTTCCAAATAAGATAACGACAACGCAAACATCAATAAATCTTGTCATATATCAAATTACCAAATAAATAGGTTACTTATTTGTTATTTTGTAAAAAAAATATAATAAAAAAGTAAGTAAAAAAGCATCAAATGCAAATTTTCTTGTACTATAACAATTAAATTGTCTCTTAGTGGTCTGGTCTACACAAGTTAACGTAAAATATGCACATAGAAATTGATCATATTCTATTCCATGTTAATAATAATTGATTAAATAAAGTATTCGTCGTTTCAGCCCATAGGCACCAATAGCTTGGCACAGACCTCCCCTAAAAAATTTCTGAACGGGGATATCCTCTAATAGCTAAGTTTGGCAGGTAAACTTGTTTATGAGCAGTAGCAATCCTAAATAATTTTTGCATAGTGTGAATTATATATAACTGAATCCCGGAAATCGAACCCGTCACCTATGATCAGAAGTCTTGGTCCTACACCGCTAGGCTCGAAATGAAGTATTAAAAAACGAATAAAACCGAATACTTATTATAATTACGTTAAATTGTAATTAAAAAACATTGTTACATGGACGTATTACATAAAGTAAATTTCGTCATTTATTCATTTATTCCTATGCAATACTCCATGTCGGCAGGATACACTAACGCGGGGGATAGTCGCATAGCGTAAGTGAACCGGTTTGACGTGTGGTACACAACTATGGATTTTGCAGTATTAAAGAACAAATGTCAAATGTTTGCTTCCAAGAGGCTAACGGCCTTACAACCACACTATCGCGTGAACAACAAATCCATTATTTTACGTTTTCTATTTGAAACATTAATAAAGATTAATTATTCAACTTCACTCTATTCGTCTTCCACTCTTATAGCATAAATTAGCAATAAAATGGATAATCAGTGCCCAAAATTAAGTAAAAATTAATCTTTGTTAGTGGTGAGATACGTAAATTATTTTCCTCTTACAAATCAGTACAAATCTGGTTGACAACCAAAAATTATCACCGTAACCCCAAATCGTATGATGTGACATCGTTATATATAAATAACTTTATCGACGCACAACTGTAGATATGCTAATTCAATAAAGGTCAAGTAAATGATGCGGTAATTGAATATTTGATAACACGAGGTAAAACCTATTATCAGGTGTATAAAAATATAACTGCAAATTTCTAGCATTAATGTTTATGATTATCAACTTAGCTCTTTATTGTACAAATCAATAATTCATCTTAATAGCAATAAGCATGATTTTATAATTACCTAATAATCATTCATTTTTATTATAACGACTGCGGAATATTTTCTTTTAAGTCTTATTTTTGTATTTAATTCATCTAACAACTTGTTAAGTACCAGACTGTATATATAAAATTAATATTATGCATTATAATATGTGATCACATTAATAATACGTTTGAAAGAATTTGACTTGAACGAACCGACACTTCATATAAATATAACTACTTATTACTTGTGTAATCTTTATAGGAAACATTGTTTAGTTTTTATACCTAAGTACTTACTTAAGTACACAAAAGAATATGTGGACTTTTAAAGATGTAATGAGCCTTAAAAGATGATACTCGTATAAATAAATAAATTGTTGTTGATTCTTGATCTGTCAATGGTTTGGATTGATAATAGTAACATGTGAAAGTAAGCATTCGCTGTAATAATGAGGTTAGTACTGTGTTCGTACGAACTCCTGTCATTGGTTTTAATAAGTCTCTTTTGCAAGATGCCTCCTACGGTATGATCACGTCAACTGTTGTACGTTCCGCCAAACAGTAGTGAAGACGTAAGCTGACAGCGACATAACTTGTAAATAACTACGTCTCATATAACATTATTGCAAACACGAAAGTTGAATTTATAAAACGGAATATTATTTGTCATTATTAATTCACTCTAAGGCGTCTTAAATTCAATGTAATATTTGACCTGAAACATTTATATGTTAAAAATTGATTAAGCTAAAATTATAATGTATTAGAGTTGGTATACCTGAATGAAAGCGTATCTACGCGAATAAGAAGTTACCAATATAAGAAAAATAGTGATGGACAATTGTGAGCTTTTCTCAGATCAAGATGCGTTTGGAAAACCCGTTGCTTTATTTTAAGTTGAACGATGTCATTATAGGAGTGATGAGTTTGATTTTAGTTTCTATAAATTTGAGATCTCTGCGCTTCTTGACATAGGTGAAAAAATGTATGTAATAAAAAAAACTAAACGAAAGCGAACGTTAGTTAGCTTACTTGATATAAGAGAGATATTTCATTATCAAGCCATAACGGACATGTATGATTACAGTGGTTATTAATTTAACAATTTTCTTTTCCCACAAACACAACTTGCCTATACTTTCCAACAGGATACATACAGTGATCTAAGCAGTGACAAGTTTTATAGAATGTTAAAAACTATGTATTAACGTAATAGCAGTTATAACATAACGACGGTTTAAATTTTTTTTATAAACATTGTTACTTTAAATTGTTAAGTACAAAGTTTACTCATTTATTAATATACAATTTACAAATGGTTTGACAAAAGATTTATTCAACCTGTTGTTTTGTACGTCAAATTACATACATACTTATTATTCTTAGTTTCTCTAAAGCGAAGCTTGTTTCATCCAAAAAGATAGGTTTGTTCGATAAATTTGTCAGTAATTCTCGTTATAAATTATTAAAAGGACTTTGAAAGATCTAGGTAATGAATTTAACTACTTAAATATTCTTAAACAAATCATTAATAAGAACACTACTATTGTTTAGTATCATCAACGTTCACAAATGATCCGTTTATTTTAAATAAACAAGTGAGTGAGTAAATATAACACTTACAAAAAATAAAAGTAAATTTCTAAAGGGATATTTCTAAACAAGGTAAGTGCTCCGTGGTAATACGCAGTCATTATCTAATTGAAACTGACATTCATGATGTTAGGGTCGCCTAGTGAAAGCATTTAAGCACTTAATTGATGGTGCAATAAACAAACTCGTTAGTTGTTTGTCCCGGCGCATTAAGCCGCTTGTGACATCACCTATCCTGCCGACATCACAAGTAACGCATGTGTAAACAAGCTTGCTTAATGCACTTCAAATTTCCGCTTTCATAGCGAAAAATATTCTGTGTTAGAGCAAAAAAGAATAATTCTTAAAAAGCAACTTCTTGACATTACTTGGCTCTTTGCCAAAGCGTATGAAGTAGACATCATCCATTGTTAAAATACAACACAAAAGCGCTAAAAAAGTTTTATCTTCCACACTACGAATATGTTAGCAGCGTTTTTATGTACGTTTCGTTCATTATTAAAACATGTTTTTTTCTTTTCTTTAAAAAAACACATGTCTATTCATGCAACATGCTATAACTTGCAACTTTGCAAATTTAATATTTATACAATAATTGTTGTTGCTTTAAATAATGTAAAGTAATCAAAATCGAGACTATAATTTACATTGCCGTATTTAGGTAAGGCAATGTCATCGGTTGACCATAATCCCTTTAAGTCAATAATATTGTCGGAAATAACCATGAGAACAGCATCAAAAGGTTTAAATAATGATTCGAAAATAAACAAGAAAGTACAACACAGAAAAATGCCAACCTTTAACGAACCTCAATGCAATATATTACCTAACTCAGTGCACACATCGACACAACTTTCTACTGTTGGTAGGGAAACGGAACAAGAAACCGTGGATCACGCATAGTGAACCATAGAGGGATTAATAAATTACCGAGTTCTTTGAATAGCTCCATGGACCCTTTCATAATAGAAAAATATATGTGATTTTTTTATAAAATTTGGTTAACAATTCTTTTTAACACTATTATAAATTCTGTCTAAATTCTGTCCCTGGAAACTTTGTACTGCCACCTGCCGCAGTCCAATAAAAAAATTATGTATCATGTTTCCGAATGGTCACTTTATAATGAGTGGCGCTATACAGGCATGGCGCTTTAAAGCTTTTTGCTACCGAAAAAGCTATGCAATTATCCGTTTAAAGCATCTCCTCTCGATGAAAATTGAGTTTGATAATTTTTACGTCATAAAACTTATTTTACATATTGTATATTTTATTAATCTTCATTCCTACGGGAGAACAAACACAATAGATCGGAGGAAGTTGGCAACAACAAAATGCAAGCCGTAAACTCAATCGTGGGCGAGGCCTTGGCACGGCACGGTTCAACCTGGTACATAACCCTATGTGCACCTGCCACAAGACGTTTAGCGAAATTATAGCTTATCTCTATTATATTAGGTTCAAATATCTTATACGCGTATCATGTTTAGTACAAATCTATAAAGTCGTTTTACTCATATTCTTAAACTTGAATTATTGATATCAAAAGTACCACTGTCAAGCGATAATATCCAAAAACAATGCATGACCTTAAATTCCAAAGATAAAAAAATATTTCACAGATTTATACCTTCCGGAGTAGATATTGAAAGCTACTACATAAGTTTCAACTTGAATACAAGATATTTTATTTTTCGTCAACAGTAATTATATTGCCAGATAAAAAAACTATTTACTATAAAGAAGTACATAAGATGTCAGTCATTATTATTTCACATTGAGAACTGTTATATACCACATTAATAACATTAAGCTACAGAAATCAGGTCCTTCCCAAAATAACTTTCCTGTTGACCTATGTATTCCGAAGATGTTAGTAACTAAACACTGAGATTTCCGTAATACTAATTTTGATGTTTTTTACAACTTCATCATAATCTAGGCTCATGAATTCATACAAACTTCTGAGCGCCTTGAATTAGATTAAAGTAATTAATTAAATATAAAAAAATTGAGTTTAAAATTTAAACTTGCGCCAGTCATACTTGTTATGTATTTTAAATTTAATGTTATATTATAAATTATCTTATTTAAACAGCCAATAATAGGGCGAAGCAATAACTTGTTTACCTTAATTTCTAGTATATATTTAAGAAATATACGTGCTCGTAGATGGTTCGGAGCAGCAGTACCGCGCGTTAGGTATGCACGATTTCGTAACGCGCAGTACAGTAGTTCCGGTCGGATTAAATACGAAATAGTTCATTCATTAAAAACCTCTTTTAAAGAACCTTGTCAAAAAAATTAAGGTACAAAGTTTTATTACGAACACCTGCCATCTTAATGATTAATTTGTCTATCAATCAAGTTTATAGCATTTTATTTACGTACTTAAGCATTATCTACGCTTAAGCACAATACAATTTCTTGAGGAAAAGGATGAATAGGTAGCTGCCAGTTGCTGGAACGTACTAACGTTAATACTTTCAATTCACCAAAGAAGACTTGAAAATGGAAGCTCGGAGAAGTGGGAAGCAGTCTATTACGAGAAAGCAATTGCCGATGCATTTAACGGCTTCGCTTTACTGCATAACTATTAATGAATATTAGATGAGATTATAATAAACATGCTTATTAATAAAAAATACATCAAATGTAAAGCCTTATTCATTATAATAATGTATTACATTTAAAATATTGAGATATTTAATTCGAATATGTAAGTAATAGTTCTTAATTTAAATTAATTTTAATCAATTTTATACAGCGTTTGATTGTCGAATATTATTTTCTTCAATCAGTGAGGAAACCGTCAAAACGTTTTTTTCTATGTTCGCCTCATTGACTTTACCTAACTATTCTATGCATGGAATCAACAACTGATAAGATGGTCTTAATAGCTCGTGTTTTAAGTCTTAAGAAGACTCTCAATGCCAAAATATCAAAGGATACAATTGCCAGCTAATTTAAATATATGCATATAATTATTAGCGGGACCAGAAAGTAATGACGCTTTTCTTAAGTTAAATTCACACGTCTACATTTTTAAAAAGTTTTTATTTGTAATCAACGATATATTCTCATACGTTATCAACAACCTTTTTTCCATCTAAAATATAAATTTTCAATGCCGTAACGTTTTTCTGTAAAATATGTCGAGATAACGAAATTACCGGTCCCCCATAATTCAAATTTAAATTATTAAAATTAAATTGTTACCAAGATTTTTACATTGTGTTTATACACCGCTTGCATTGTTATCATTACAAGACAACTTTAAATTTATTCGTTAACAGATATATTGAACCCCTCACATTAAATTTTACCTTCACTGATCATGGACTTCCGCCAAGTGACCGAATGGATGTGTAGAGCTTCAATTCTATTTCAAGCCTCTAACCTTCGGTACAATACACATAAAGCAATCCACGACAGTTAGTCATGACTACTTCAGGTAAGCTATTTAAAGAAAAACGGAAGTTACGTACATTTAAACCTATCGGTGTTCATTCATTAAATTATTAAATTTTTGTTTTGTTGCTTGTCCTAGATATAAGTTTTCTTCATTCATTAAAGGAAAAAAGTCTTAGATAAGCTTCGGAAAATCTTAAACATAATGTAACTAAAGGTTTTGTCATAACGCAACAGAAAGCTTCGCACAAGCTTCGATTTTCTAAAAGATTCATTAATGTCATGAAATCACATCGTATTGATTTTAATTGATCTATAAGGTACGAACTATGTACGCTCTCTACATTTAGTAGTCTTACTTTCTTCTTTTAATATTAATTTTAAGTTAATGACAAACAATGTTACGAACAGACGAATAACTTCAACAGAATTTTGAAATGTATTACCTTTAGTATACATTTTTCTAAATGTCCATATCCAGCTTATTTGTAAATAATTTAGCCTTTGCTTGAAAGAATAATTTCGACTAATGACGATAACTGAAAATATTTTCATGGTAATATTATGGATGAAGCTTTTAAAAAAAGTTATAAGCTTGTTGTAATTGTAATGTAATTCAAAAGGCATATTTAATAAAAATGAACGGTAATATTGTCTGTTCTCAATACTTGAAGCAAATTTAAATTAGAGACAGACCATGAATTACAAAAAATCTCCGGTGCACATAGTTATGAGATTATTGATTTGGGTTAAAAAATAAAATGTATACTTGATTTTTAAAATTTTAATTTGTCGTTTATGCATATTTTATTTCTGTTTCTATTAATTTCAGTATTTTCTGTGTTATTGAGGCATATCCGTTAATATGGTGATAATACAACTTGCTTCTATAATATATAAATATATCCTTGCATTATAAATGTATTAAAATCAAATTTTTTTTTCGTGGTAATTAAATGTAAAAGAAGAGGAAATAAATAAAGAGTATGTATTGAAACTTCCAAATTATGCAATAAATAACATGAGCAAATAAAAATGAAGAAACTTTTTTAACTATAAATATTACTATGGTCTTCTATTGACTGAGCGCAAGTTAAGCCGATGAGTCAATCGCCTATACCTCAATATTAATATCTTTCCAACACCGGGACTCTCACAATTTTCCTATTGACTTTATTGCTTCAATAATGATTATAAATTTTACGAGAGTATAACGTACTTGACTGCCGAATCTTGTCCTTGATAGCTGCACCAAAATAAGAACATCCCGGCGTCGAGCAGCGCATCGTCACTTTGTTGTGTAGAGCAAATAATCCAGGGTGGCCACTATCAATCTTCATACATGTACCAAATTTAACCGCGCCTCCATCTCACGGAATACAGTTAGCAAAAACATCTAAACTACTCGACTCATAAAAAGGTATTATTTTAATATTTCAAAGTATATACTTTTCGGAGTCACTATATTTCAACTGTATAACGTTTTCTGCTAAACATGGAACTTTACCTAGATTTCTGATAGGATCTGCGTCTTGGATAGACCACTTTGTTAAGGTTTTTTTTATATGGCCCTCGTTTTTGGCCACTCGTACCCCTATCTCATATTATGGACGGGGATTTTTAATTCTTGGTTAATAACGTTTTCAGGTTCGTTGTTTATTTCCCTTAATTCCACAATCATTTATTAAATTATCTCATATTCTGCCTTTTATCCTTCACAATATCTTTTTTGCCCTTTCAGAATCTTCTTTCGTTCATCACCTTCCATACCTACTTTGTTTAGGTCGTCGGAAGCCATGTGGGTGGACGTCCTAACCAATGCTTGCTGGTCAGTGGTCTTCTCACCAGCGGCCAACAGATCTGCCTGTGACCGACTGCCACTGGCCAACCCGCTTGTCTATGTCGTTTATTTACGGGTCTCCTCATTACTGATTCAAACTCGTAAAGAAATCTCGAACGCATTCCTCTCCATGTGTTGTTGAGCGCCTGTGAGTTTGACAACGAGACCATTTGAAGTCATCACCGGAAACACATTGGTCGAACATTAGCATTAAGGAATTTATCTATTTAATAAAAATTAAGAAAAAACTGGTAAATTGTAAATTGCTCCGTTTTTTGACTGAGTCAAATCGCTATCCGAATTATATGCATGTGGATGTGGATGTTATTTAATATTATTTTACGATATTTATGTGATTATTAAGCAAGAATACAAAAGTTTAATACTTATTGGCCTCTTCAATTATTTACGCTTGAAATATAATGACTTCCGCTGAATTATTCGACCAACAGAGGTAACATTTAAGTTACGGTATTGTCTGGTTGTTATTCAACTGCTTACTTTACAAATTTTAAGTAATAAATGCACCTATTTCAACTTAGACTTGTGACAAAAGATTGCCGACATGAACGGTGGTTTTTTAAACATTTTTCGTCCTTTATTTAACATGTAATTTTACATTTATGATTTAATTGATACATTTAAAATATCTCATAAGTATAAAAAGGTTCTTCGCGTTTTCATTCCTCAATAAATACTGATAAACAATTAGTCTGCACGCACTACTGTGAGTATGTATTTTTGTACTTATGATTTAAAAGAATTGCGTATATTATTTTTTACAACAATTTTAAACTCATAATTAATCATAAAAGATATAGTTAAATAGATAAATTTCTATTTATAATAATGTGACATATTTTTACATTAATACTGACAAATAACTTATGTTGTCTGTACCAGCTGAAGCACCCGCATTATAATAGCAATCTTCGCATTTATGCAGTTAGTGGCCGTCTTCGGCGACCTTGCTGCCAGGACACAATTAGCAATGTTCCGTCGCAGGAAGACCGAGTCGGTTCTAACGTCGCCACACAGTGTGCACGCATCCTTACACCCACGCCTGATATTCGACCGAATGTTATTACAATAAACAACAACTATAGTTTCTTTTAAAATGTTAACACATTAAAATACACAATGATACAAGCAGAACTTTCGGCTTAAAATCGGTCTTATTTGAACTGCGTTGTAAAGGTTCGAGAACTAAAATAAAATATAAAAATTGTACATTTTTACTATTAATTTCACGGTTAACCAAAATTATGCATTTATGTTACATGTTGGATTACAAAATTTTAATGCGCCTTTATAATAAAGTTTATTACGAAGAAGCGTTAAAATAATTAATTAAGGCAGAGTAGCTCAAGGACAAAACACGGTTTGAAAAAAAATTGTGTGACGTGATCGTTTAACATGTTTCATGTAATTCTCACGTTTGCTTTTGTAAACGTCTGTTGCTTACTATTTAATAACATAACCGTCAAATATGTCAAATATTGTTCTTACTAATAAAAAATATTATATGATGATTAATTTAAAAGATAATGCTTTTAAGATAAGAAAGTTACTTGTCATTTATACAATATATATTATCGAACCACAAATAATTTATTTAAATAAAAATAAGGATTTTAATAAGTGCTTTGAAATTTAATTTTTGTGCAGTAAAATAATTAATAAAGTAGATTTAGTATTCACAAAAGTTTATAAATTGTATATAAGGGATGGCGCAGAGGCTATTTGTGAAATCAACATATACTTAGGCGTCGTGTGTTAACAGGAATTCATTAATTACGTATTTTGTTTCAAACAGGATTCATTAAGTTTATTTAGTGAAGAAATTAATTTGCTTCCTTCCATACTAGTAGAAAATTAACAGTGTTTATAAATTAGGACATGTATAAATAAAATGATATCTGACCTATTGGCGAGAATAATTACTTTCAACTCGGTTCAGCGTACCCGAAACAACGAAACGCAATTATTCTAAGTGGCTGAAAAAAACCTTAGTGTTATTTGCCCCCCAGCACTGTTTTGATTTGCGAAATTCGTTTTTTACGATCGCAACAAGCGTCGTGGAACCGCATAATGGCTGATAGGCATAAAAAACATATTTGATACAGCAATTACACAACGCTAACTGCGTGACTCAGTATAATATCTGACAGTTGCGGTGTTCTCGCGATGTTTATACGTTAATTATTATCTGTCGACAAGTCGCCTCCGAATATAACTATGATTGTATTGTATATCGGATTTTAAAAAATAACCTACATTTACTATAATAGTAATCTATATGGACTATCCTATGTATGTAAATCCTCTATCTACATGGACTTCCTTTGTATGTAAATAAAAGTCATTATGAAAGTCTTTCAAACGTTTAAATCATTATTTAAGCCATAAAACGTCCTCTACTCTGTTGGTACTAGGCCTCGCCCATAGATTTCTAATGGAAGTGCTGGAAGTGACCTGCGTCATCTGATGGCCTTCACAAGATCGTCTGTCCACCTTATCGTCGTGTATATAAATATACGTATAAACGTCGTATATACGTATATCTATACACGTCCATACACGTTTCCACTCCGATCCTAAACCTTAAGCAGCCAGTTCTAAGCCTTTGTGAGTCAGTTTGCAGGCTATTTCAATTGATTATAAAATTATTATTTACCACGACATGATTATATTAATCGACTTCCGGGAATCATACGCAATTTCTACTTACGACTTCGAAACTATGAAAAGGGAATAAATAAGGATTACAATCTAAGATAATTATTACAATTACTATTCAGGGATAAATATTTACAATTATTTACCTGTGAACGTTATCAAATAAATCTTGTTGAATTGGAATGCTTAGATAGCAATCAACCTAATTCAAGTCTATTGCAGAAACTGGTTCCAATATAGGTATTTAGAACAAGAGGAAGTCGGAATTAACGGTTTATTCGGGACCACTTATCGGTGGAATTGTATCTGCCCCAAGTACCCACTAGATACAACAAGTAATTTACTTCTACAATTTAACTTTATATCCATGATTGTACATTCAGAAGCTTATTTACATAAAGTTGTTACTTGTTAGTAATGAGTACCGATGTACTCATCACTAACTTAATTATAGAAGCTTTATAGTAGATATTAAGAAAGCAAAACTTACTTGTATTTACTATCCCGTGATGAAGATTAAGCTTCAATGGACTTTGGGACAAAAAATGTAGATATACTATAGTAAAACTATAAAAATAATGTTACTCAAGCGAACATGCTAACATCATTTAACTCTAAAATTGTTAAATATATAAGGTGTTTAGTGAAAGCTTGAAAGAGGTGAAAATATAGCTCATTCGTCAGCTAAAGCTTTAAAGATTTTACATCTATAACCAATCAACCAGTGTATCGTGATAATCAACAAAACTCACATCCGAAACAAATTAAGCTTAAAGCTAAGAAACGGTAAGCTTTAAGGCCATCGAACCTTTAGTCATTCGTCTCATCGAAAGTTCTGTCTTTTGAAACACTCGTTTGTAATCACGTTTATTGAGCGAAGTAACGGTAGCTCGGATGATAGGTATTTAACAACTTGTCGGAGTATCGTTGAGCTGTCAGGTGCATAAATGCATAAAACTTAATCCAATACAACATGTTTGTGCATTGTTAATACGTTTTCATTTTGTATTATTTGTATTAAGGCGAACAAGCTATTAACCTACTTAACAAGACGCTATATCTACAATCAATGACCTGACGTGCACTTTTAAGATGTACACATCAAATTAGATATTAATTCTTATTTCATAGAATGAAATGTTAGTCGTATTCACTTTTAATTTTACAAGATCCAGTCTAATAACGACGTCAAAAAAGATTAGGTCGTTCTACTAATGACGGTTATTGTTTTTTAACTGAAAAGAACGTAAGTCAATAGCTTTTGATGATGCATTTAGCGTTCAGATCCGAGAGTAACTGATGGTATCAAACTTCAGCACATTTATCGGGAGAATTTCCTAACATACAACTAAGAAAAACATTAGTATAGGGAAAACAAAAGAAGAAACTCTAGTAACCATAGAATCAGTGTTCGTTGCTTTTATTTCAAAACATTAGCAAATCGTTAACTTCCTGGCTATTGTGTTTTTACCATTTACTTAAGAAGACTGTTGCAGATAATTTGTAATTAAACAGATTTAAATTAAGTAACAAATAAAATAACCTATATTATATTACATAAAAGAAGTATCGATTCCCTCCCCATTCACACTTATTTTAAAGAAAACTGAAATTTAACTTCCACAATTATTTACAAAGAGAATCAACAAAAATAAAAACTTGATGATTTGTAACTATCAGAAATATATCTCTTAATTTAAATAGTTACCGTAATAATACAAGTATATAGAGCCATAGTGAGCTCAAAACATTGGGAAAATACGTCTGCTTTTTCATGATAAATTTTATATGTAATGTTATATTACGTTTCTCGGAGTAAGAAATAGGTAGGAATTAACTTACAGTATTAATATTAAAAGCAAGAGTAATAAAAAAGAAAGCATACGTCACAAACAAACACACCTCTATAGAGAATGAAGCATTAGTCCCACTATCTTATTACAGAATGTTCGAGAGTCGAAACGCTCACAAAGTATGATAATAGAATAATGAATAGAGGCATTAAAAGGTGCCCGCGAATAACCCCGAGGCGAGAGAAACCAACCTGTCGAAATTTAAAATCGGAAACCTGCTCCGCACCAAGATTTTCACCCGACCCCGTTTCGAGACCTTTTTACCGAATTCGCAGTTCACTTTCAATTTTGACGTATCACTAGCTCGTGCCCTCTTTTTGTTCCGACTCGTGAATGAACGTCTCTGTAGTTGGTTACATAATTAATAGTTTAAGTGTTTTTAGATTTTATTGCATTGTTATAAGGTATTATTTGCAACATTGATTGTGTTTTAATTTTAATTCTGTCTATGGTAATAAAGGTTGATATTTTATTTTAACAGCAATGCATATTACCTGCGGACATCTTCGGTAAAGAGGTCAATAATCAAATTAAACTTCGTCTTGTCTCCGAGATCAAATTAGGATCTACTGATCATCCGTAGATGAACATTTGACAAGTTTGAGAGACAGTGGGCAGGTCGCATAGTGTGCAGAACAGTTGGCCTTAAGATTCTAGAGTTGAGTCCATGGATTGGCAGGCACAACGTTGGACACTCACCCTCGAGGTGGATTCTAGAGAATGGACTTTGTGCAGGTCGTCGGAAGATACTGGATGCGTGCCATATATAGGGGAAGCCTATATCCGCCAGCGGCTGAAATGATGATACGTATCGTGTATGGTTGATCTACATGTGAATAAAAATTATCATTTATATCATCGTATGCTATCAACTCAAGTCATTGATAAATCATTATACTAAGTCATCATGAGACTACAGACATTTTTTTTTGTTTCCTACTTTATCTAGCAAAGCTCATTGCTTTTTCTTTATAAGAGTATATGCTTTATATGTAAAAGATTTCCACTTATGTACTGCCTCATCACGATATATGGATTCATAAGGCTTAAAGTTTTTAAATTTCTGTCAAGTAGAGATCACTTAAGAACGGATTTTACGAAATTTTACTTATAAGATAGGTTAAGGAGCGTTCGTTAAAATATGCACAAAATTATATCTTTTGTAATCTTAAAATTTAGCATGAATATATACTTCATTAATAGCTTTGTATTTCTCTATACGTCTGTATTCTATAAATATATAATTTATAATATTTATAAGTATGACAGTATATCTCGTGCAGTCTTGCAACATTGTTGTTGCGGTTCGCCCTTGACCCTATAATTGATACATTCTCTCGACAAGACAACGTGAGGCGACAATTATAACTTTGTCAATATTGTTATTATTTTGATATACGGGTTATAAGTTTAAAAGCTTTAATTCGATGGATGTATAGATTATTTGCTTACAACCAATGTATGGTACACCCTGTCCAAATCCCAACGGTTCCAGAAAGAATAAATAACTTAATGATAAAATAGTAAGAAAAACGTTTTTCAAAATAACTGTTACTATGAATTAAAATGTGATGTTGTTTACTATCTGTCTTTGTAAAACCTATTTTCTAAGTAATCGACATGTATTATTAAAAAACTAAATCTAATAAAATGATATGACAGAAATATTATATGTTTATCTAAAAGTTAATATTAATTATGTACGTTTCTGGCAATAAAGAAAAAAAATAAATGTCACCGGAAATGATTAGGTGACTTGACCGTGAAATTATAATCCACGTGAAATAGCATGCATCAAAATGGTTTGATATTACCTTGTTAATGTCTAAAAGGCACCGATACTCGAACTATGAGACCACCGATATCAATTTTGATGTGAAGACGTTACGATATTTTAATCATGTAGCAATATTTTTATTTACACGAGCAGTTTTCATCTGCCAGGAAATTGTCACAGCCCAAAGCAATTTAACATTTAAGGCCATGGAGAAGGCTATGCCCGCGAATTCTCTACGAAATCAATCAGGAATAAGGAGATCCCTGATGATGAGATGACACACAGTACAGTAACCGAAACAGCCAAGCAAATTAGCGAGTTAGAAATTGCGAGTTGAAATCATTGGAGGCGAGCCGCTTCCACATGAAATAATGATTATAAAGTGCAATATACAATTAAATTTATTTTCAAGCATTAGAGGTATATTTCATTGAAAAAACATTCGTTACGTTACTTAAAACTATAAAATTTAGTCCTTTAAGGCAAGTGTAACATGCAATTTCTAGAATTTTCGACGAGCCTATCTCTGGTATTCGCTATTAGTTGAAGGTTTGTTATTAAGGTGCTAAACTCGATTTAATAGCAATTGGTTAATATCTCTTGTGCATTATGTAACAGTTTTTTTATTCTAACGGTATCTGGTAAATATTGATCTATTTTTCAAAATTAATGAATATGATATTTCAGCTGTTTTGGAATGCGGTTCCCTTATTTTTGGAGTGTGACCGTTCATTGATCGAGTTGCCTACGCAAAAAATAATGTAGTTTCTCTCTCAACAAGGCTCTATTATGACCCCGATGTAATGAATTCAGTGACACTTCTGCATTGAAAGTGTGATGTATTAATAAATAATTACAATATTATTCAATGTAGAAG